>JAODAL010046179.1:0-31192 GCA_025379985.1 Phyllomedusa bahiana | reverse complement strand
CGGGGAAAAAAAGGACTCCTATTAGTGTTATTTAATATACTACCCTTTCATAACATTTCTGAATTATTGACAGATTTAAATAATTTTAATCTATCCTCTGTTCACATTTAAACCAATCAATCTTGTGATCTAGATCCTGAATGCAGCAGCCAGGCTTGTCTTTCTTTCCAGCCGCTATACTGATCCCCTTTACCCTGGTCTCTCTGCACGGGCTACCTATTCATACAGAAAACAACATAAACTCTCACTCTCACAATAAGGCTCTCCACAGCGCTGCACCCCCATCATCTCCTCCCTTATCTCGTCTACCCCCCTGACCACTTCTCCCTCTGCACTGACTAAGACTACACACCTCACTCATCCGAACCTCCCATCCCCGCTCCAAGATTTTGCACGTATTGCACCAGTTCTCTGGAATAGTACCCCAGTGATCAGGCACACTCACAACCCTCACATTTTTAAGTGCGCTCTGAAAACTCACTTCTTAACAAGCCACCAAGATCCTAGTGTTATCCCCCAAATTCTGCACAATTCATCACTTTTTGCTTTTGGCCCCTGCGGGCACTTATTGTATTAGTGCAGAACCCCCTTTTAACAGAATTATGGGCCCCTGGGCACAGCAGTGCAGTGGGCCCTGCCCAAATACATGACATCACACTTGGCAATGCCTCGAGCCCCCCAACAATCCCAACTTATCACCCACTATTCTGGACAGCCACGCCAAAACACAATATTTAAGGGCAGGAAGCATTTGGCTCCCTTCTTCTCTTGGGTTTTAACTGTTTAAACATCCTAAAAATGCACAGTAAAAAAGCAAAGCCAATCAAGAGATCCAGGGTATTTTTTTTGTGTTTCTGGGACATACATACATACACCACCTGGGGGCCCCCTTATTTGGGGCCCCCCGGGGAACGCCTGTGGCCCAATGGAAAAAATGGCCCTGTTAGATGTATGTTTGGGGTGGCAGGTTCATCCCCTTTTTTTTTATACACCCATATTTTTGTAACATGGGCCGGACCATTGTAAACCAAGCACTTGTCACCCTTTGTTTCACCCATACACCCATAATACAGGGGTCCCCAACCGCCGGTCCACGGACCAGCACCGGGCCTTAGCGTGTCCCCTGCCGGTCCGCGGCGCCGGCTACACCTGATGACCTGGTGTCTTTAGTTCGGGCGGCCGGGCTCTTGTCTGTGCGGCCCGCGCTCAGATTAGCAGATGCGCTCAGCGTGGCGGCATGCATCGTTTACAGGGAAAGCGGGACAGTTTCATTACGCCTGCTTTCCCTCTCGCTGGTTAGATGCGTGCTCACTGAGCGCCGCATCTACAAAAATGAGCAGGCAGGGAGTGTGATGCACGTGACGTCACTCACCCCGCGCCGCTCGCTGCTGTCGGGCTGCTGGAGGAGGAGCGGTCGGCGGAGGATCGGGAAAGGTGAGTGACTTCTCAATCTTTTTTTTTTTAATTATTGCCTGGCTTCCTACTGGGGTGCAGCTATCTTATCAATACTCCTGGGGCAAGCTATCTGCATCATTACTCTGGGTTGGCAGCTATCTGCATATTTACTTCCTGGGGGCACGACTATCTGCATCATTACTACATGGCGGCAGCTATCTTGCATCATTACTCATGGGGGCTGCTATCTGCATCATCTACTCATGGGCAAGCTATCTCCTAGCCCACCGTTTCATTACTCATGGGGCAGCTATCTGTATTCATTTACTCCTGGGGCTGCTATTCTGCATCATTACTCCACCCATGGGGCAATCTATCTGTATCATTACTACTGGGGCAGCTATCTGTATCATTACTACTGGGCAGCGGATCTGCGATCATTACTCCTGGGGGCAGCTATCATGCGATCATTTACTATGGCGGCAGCTATCTGCATCATTTACTCATGGGGCCACTATCTGCATCAATATCATGGGGGCAGCTAACTGTATCATTACTCTGGAGGCAGCTATCTGTTCATTACTACGGGGGTGCCAGCTATCTGTATCCTTACCTCCTGGGCAGCTATCTGCATCAGTACTCCTGGGGGCAGCATCTGTATCATTAAATCCTTGGGGGGCAGCTATCTGTATTCATGGACTCCTGGGGCAGCTTTCTGCATATTACTATGGGGCACTCATCGGCATCATTACTACTGGGGCAGCTATCTGCATCATTACTCCTGGGGCCGCTATCTGCATCATTACTCCTGGGGCAGCTATCTGTATCATTACTCCTGGGGTCAGCTATCTGCATCATTTACTTACTGGGGCAGCATATCGAATCAATATCTCAGGGGGGCAGCTATTTGCATCATTACTATGGGGCAGTATCTGCATATTACTACTGGGGGCAGTCTATCTGCATCATTACTCCTGGGGCAGCTATCTGCATCATTACTCCTGGGGCCGCTATCTGCATCATAACTCCTGGGGGCAGCTATCTGTATCATTACTACTGGGGTCAGCTATCTGCATCATTACTACTGGGGCAGCTATCTGCATCATTACTCCTGGGGCAGCTATATGTTTCTTTACTTACTGGGGCCGCTATCCTGTTCTTTACTCTGGGGCAGCTATTCATCATTACTACCTGGGGCAGCCTATCATGTATTCATTACTCCTGGGGCAGTATCCTGCATTAATACTCCTGGGGCAGCTCATCTGCATCATTACTCCCTGGCAGCGATATCTGTATCATACTCCTGGGGGGCAGCTATTCTATCTGCATCATAACGCCTGGGGGGCAGCCGATCTGTATATTACTACTGGGGTCTGTATCTGCTATCATTACTACTGGGGCAGCTATCTGTATCACTACTCATGGGGACTATCGCTCATTACTCAGGGGAGCTATCTGTATCATTACTCCTGGGGCAGCTATCTGCATCATTACTACTGGGGGCAGCTATCTGTATCATTACTCCTGGGGGCAGCTATCTGTATCCATAATATGGGGCGCTATCTGTATCATTACTACTGGGAGCTATCTGTATCATTATCCCTGGGGGCAGATATCTGCCATCATTTTACTAATGGGGTCAAGCAATCGCATCCATTACTACTGGGGCAGCTATCTGTATCATTACTCCTGGGGCAGCTATCTGCATCATTACTACTGGGGGCAGCTATCTGCATCATTACTACTGGGGGCAGCTATCTGTATCATTACTCCTGGGGCAGCTATCTGCATCATTACTCCTGGGGCAGCTATCTGTATCATTACTCCTGGGGCAGCTATCTGCATCATTACTACTGGGGGCAGCTATCTGTATCATTACTCCTGGGGGCAGCTATCTGTATCACTTTATACTGGGGGCAGTATCTATTTCATTACTACTGGGGGCAGCTTTCTGCATTATTAATCAGGGGCAGCTATTCTGCATTATTACTCCTGGGGGCAGTATCTGCATCATTACTATGGGGCAGTATCTAATCATTACTACTGGGGCAGCTATCTGCACTCATTATCCTGGGGCAGCATTCTGCATTATTATCCTGGGGCAGCTTCTGCATCATTTATACTGGGGCAGCTTTCTATATCCATTTACTACTCGCGGGGCGACTATCGGCATCATTCTCTGGAGCAGTATCGTATCATTACTCCTGGGCAGCTATCTGCGATCATTAACTACTGGGAGGCAGCTATCTGATTCTATTACTATGGGGGCAGCTTATCTGGCATCATTACTACTGGGGGAAGCTATCTGTATCATTACTACTGGGGCAGCTATCTGTATCATTACTCCTGGGGGTAGCTATCTGTATCATTACTACTGGGGCAGCTATCTGAATCATTACTCCTGGGGCAGCTATCTGTATCATTACTACTGGGGCAGCTATCTGCATCATTACTCCTGGGGGCAGCTATCTGCATCATTACTCCTGGGGCAGCTTTTCATGCATCATTATACTGGGGGAGCTATATATAGCATACTACTGGGGGCAGCTATCTGCATCATTACTACTGGGGGCAGCTATCCGTATCATTACCACTGGGGGCAGCTATCTATATCATTACTACTGGGGGCAGCTATCTGCATCATTACTACTGGGGGCAGCTATCTATACCATTACTACTGGGGGCAGCTATCTGCATCATTACTACTGGGGCCAGCTCTGCTATTTCGTATCATTACTCCTGAGGGCAGTCTATCTGTATCCTTTACTCATTGGGGGAAGCTAATCTGCATCATTTCTATGGGGGCCTGCTTATCTGTATCATTACTCCTGGGCAGCTAATCTGATCATTACTCCTGGGGGCAGCTATCTGTATCATTACTACTGGGGCAGCTATCTGCATCATTATCCTGGGCAGCTATCTGTTTCATTAGTCCAGGGGCGATATCTGTAGCATTACTTCTGGGGCAGCTATCTGATCATTTCTGGGGCTGCTATCTGCATCTATACTACTGGGCAGCGATTGCATTATTACTCCCTGGGGCAGCCTAATCTGCATTATATCTGGGGCAAGCTATCTATATCTTATACTGGGGGCAGCATTGTATCATTACTACTGGGGCAGCATCTGCATCATTAACTCCTGGGGAGCTTTTCTGCCATCATTACTATGGGGCAGCTATATGTATCATTACTCCTGGGGGCAGCTATCTGCATCATTACTCCTGGGGCAGCTTTCTGCATCATTACTACTGGGGGCAGCTATCTGCATCATTACTACTGGGGGCAGCTATCTGTATCATTACTACTGCGGGAGCATATCTAGTATTCATAACTACTGGGTGGCAGAATCTGCTCATTACTACTGGGGCAGCTATCTATATCAGTACTACTGGGGCGCAGGGCTATCTGCATCATTACTAACTGGGGGCAGTATCTGTATTATTTACTCTGGGGCAAGCTATATGTATCATTACTCACTGGGGGCAGTATCTGCCACTATTATCCTGGGGCAGCCTCATCTGAATCACTTACTCCTGGGGCAGCTATCTGCATCATTACTCCTGGGGCAGCTATCTGTGTCATTAGTCCTGGGGGCAGCTATCTGTATCATTACTCCTGGGGCAGCTATCTGCATCATTACTCCTGGGGCAGCTATCTGCATCATTACTACTGGGGCAGCTATCTGCATTATTACTCCTGGGGCAGCTATCTGCATCATTACTCCTGGGGCAGCTATCTATATCATTACTACTGGGGCAGCTATCTGCATCATTACTACTGGGGCAGCTATCTGCATCATTACTACTGGGGCAGCTATCTGCATTATTACTCCAGGGGCAGCTATCTGCATAATTACTCCTGGGGCAGCTATCTGCATTATTTCTCCTGGGGCAGCTATCTGCATCATTACTTAATGGGGCAGCTATACTATATCATTACTACTGGGCGGCAGCTAGCTGTATCATTACCTCCTGGGGCAGCTTCTGCGATTCATTACTCCTGGGGCAGCTATCTGCATCATTACTCCTGGGGCAGCTATCTGTATCATTACTCCTGGGGCAGCTATCTGTATCATTACTCCTGGGGCAGCTATCTGCATCATTACTACTGGGGCAGCTATCTGTATCATTACTCCTGGGGCAGCTATCTGCATCATTACTCCTGGGGCAGCTATCTGTATCATTACTCCTGGCGGCAGCTAAGCTGCTATCATTACTCCTGGGGCAGGCTATCCTGCATCATTTACTACTGGGCAGCTATTGGCATTATTACTCTGGGGAGCTATCTGCATTATTACTCATGGGGCAGATATCTTTTTCATTCCTTTGTGGGGGCAGCTATCTGTTATCATTACTACTGGGGCAGCTTAATTCTGCATCATTAATCAGGGCAGCTATCTGCATCATTACTACTGGGGTAGCTTATCTGTGATCATTACTATGGGGCATCTTATCCGTATCATTACTCCTGGGGCAGCTATCTGCATCATTACTACTGGGGGCAGCTATCTGTATCATTACTCCTGGGGCAGCTATCTGCATCATTACTACTGGGGGCAGCTATCTGTATCATTACTCCTGGGGCAGCTATCTGCATCATTACTACTGGGGGCAGCTATCTGCATCATTACTACTGGGGCAGCTATCTGTATCATTACTCCTGGGGCAGCTATCTGTATCATTACTACTGGGGCAGCTGAACTGTATCCATTACTACTGGGGCAGCTATCTGCATCATTATCTGGGGCAGCTATCTGCATTCCTTACTACTTGGGGCTGCTATCTGCATCATTACTCATGGGGCAGCTATCTGCTTCAGTTCACTCTGGGGCAGCTTTCTGCATCATTACTACTGGGGGCAGCTATCTGAATCATTACTAATGGGGGCAGCTATCTGCATCATTGACTTATTGGGAGGCAGCTATCTGCATCTATTACTACTGGGGGCAGATATCTACATCATTACTACTGGGGCAGCTATCTGCATCATTACTACTGGGGCAGCTATCTGTATGATTACTCTGGGGCAGCTATCTGTATCATTATTGGGGCAGCTATCTGGGCAAAAATTTCTCCTTAAAAATTTACTCCTGGGGGCAAGCTTCAGCATACATTACTCCTGGGGCAGCTATCTGTGTTCATAGTCTGGGGGCAGCTATCTGTATCATTACTCCTGGGGCAGCTATCTGCATCATTACTCCTGGGGCAGCTATCTGCATCATTACTACTGGGGCAGCTATCTGCATCATTACTCCTGGGGCAGCTATCTGCATCATTACTACTGGGGGCAGCTATCTGCATCATTACTCCTTGGGCAGCTATCTGCATCATTACTCCTGGGGCAGCTATCTGCATCATTACTACTGGGGCAGCTATCTGCATTATTACTCCTGGGGCAGCTATCTGCATCATTACTCCTGGGGCAGCTATCTATATCATTACTACTGGGGGCAGCTATCTGTATCATTACTACTGGGGCAGCTATCTGCATCATTACTCCTGGGGCAGCTATCTGCATCATTACTACTGGGGCAGCTATCTGTATCATTACTACTGGGGGCAGCTATCTGTATCATTACTACTGGGGGCAGCTATCTGCATCATTACTACTGGGGGCAGCTATCTGTATCATTACTCCTGGGGCAGCTATCTGCATCATTACTACTGGGGGCAGCTATCTGTATCATTACTCCTGGGGCAGCTATCTGCATCATTACTCCTGGGGCAGCTATCTGCATCATTACTACTGGGGCCGCAATCTGCATTATTACTCCTGGGGCAGCTATCTATATCATTACTACTGGGGGCAGCTATCTGTATCATTACTACTGGGGCAGCTATCTGCATCATTACTACTGGGGGCAGCTATCTGCATCATATACTATGGGGCAGCTATCTGCATCATTACTCCTGGGGCAGCTATCTGCATCATTACTACTGGGGCAGCTATCTATGTATCATTACTCCTGGGGCAGCTATCTGTATCATTACTCCTGGGGCAGCTATCTGCATCATTACTACTGGGGGCAGCTATCTGTATCATTACTCCTGGGGCAGCTATCTGTGTAATTAGTCCTGGGGGCAGCTATCTGTATCATTACTCATGGGGGCCAGCTATCTGCATCATTACTCAAGGGGGCAGCTATGGCTATCATTACTACTGGGGCAGCTATCTGCATTTATTACTCCTGGGCAGATATCGGCATTATTACTCTGGGGCAGCTATTTTTTCTGCAATCAATTACTCCTGGGTGGCGCAATCTGTATCATTACTACTGGGGCAGCTATCTGCATCATTACTCCTGGGGCAGCTATCTGGCATCATTACTAACTGGGCAGCTATCTATATATATTACTACTGGGGGCAGCTTTGTGCATAATTACTAATGGGGGCAGCTATCTGTATGATTACTCCCGGGGCAGCTATCTGAATCATTACTCCTGGGGGGCAGCTATGTATCATTAATCTGGGGCTGATATGTATGTACTCACTATCACTACTGGGGCTGGCTATGTATTATTATCCTTCTGGGGAAGACTATCTCTCATTACTACTGGGGCAGTATCTATGTATTCATTTCACTTAATGGGGCAGCTAGTGTAGCTATCACTTATCACTTATGGGGCAGAGAGGTCTATGTATCACTATCACTATGGGGCAGCTATTATCATTATCACTATGGGGCAGCTATCGTATCACTATAACTACTGGGGCAAGCTATGTATGCACTCATTCCATACTGGCAGGCCAGACTATGTATCATTATCACTACCAGGGGCAGAAAACCTATGTATAACTCCACTACTGGTGGCAGCTATGGTATACAACTTATCCACTACTGGGCAGCTAGCTATATATCACTATCCTTACTGGGGGCAGCTATGTACTATCACTACTGGGGCAGCTATGTATCACTATCACTACAGGGGCAGCTATGTATTATTATCACTACGGGGCAGCTATGTATCATTATCACTACTGGGGCAGCTATGTTTCATTATCACTACTGGGGGCAGCTATGTATCATTATCACTACTGGCGGGCAGCAAATGTATCATTATCCATTACTGGGGCAGCTTAGCTACACTACTGGGGCAGGCTATGTTATCATTATCACTACTGGGGAGCTATGTATCTTATCATACTGGGCAGCTAGCTGATTCACTCTGGGGCAGCTATGTTTTCATTATCACTACGGGGCTTCTCTAGGGCAGGTATGTATATCTTTATCAATACGGGGCAGCTATGTATCATTATCATACTGGGGCAAGCTATATTATAACTATCACTACAGGGGCAGCTATGTGTCACTATCACATACTGGGGAACGATTGTATCACTATCACTGCTGGGGGCAGCTATGTATCATTATCACTACTGGGGGCAGCTATGTATCATTATCACTACTGGGGCAGCTAGCTATCACTACTGGGGCAGCTATGTATCATTATCACTACTGGGGCAGCTATGTATCACTATCACTACTGGGGCAGCCATTTATCATTATAACTACTGGGGGCAGCAATGTATCACTATAAATACGGGGCAGCTATGTATCATTATCACTTCTGGGGCAGCTATGTAATCACTTATCACTACTGCGGGGCAGGCTATGTATATGTATCACGATGGGAGGGCAGGCTATGGTATCACTATCACTACTGGGGCAGCAATGTTATCACTAATCACTACTTGGGGCTGCTATGTATTCACTATCACTACTGGGGCAGGCTATGTATTCATTATCACTACTGGGGCAGTATGTATATTATCACTACTGGGGCAGTAGTATCACTTACTGGGGCAGCTATGTATCATTATCACTACAGGGGCAGTATGTATCAACTATCCTTCCTTGGGGCAGCTGTGTATCATTATCACTACTGGGGCAGCTATGTATCACTATCCACTAACTGGGGCAGCTATGTATCATTATCACTCTACTGGGGAGCTTGTATCACTATCACTATGGGGCAGCTATGTATCATTATCACTACGGGGTGGTGTATGTATCATTATCACTACTGGGTCAGCTATGTATCACTAATGGGGGCAGCTATGTATCACTATCACTACTGGGGGGGGCAGCTATGTATCATTATCACTACTGGAGCAGCCATGTATCATTATCACTACTGGGTCAGCAATGTATTATTTATTTTATCACTATCCTACTGGGGCAGCTATGTATTATTATCGTCTACTGGGGCAGCTCATGTATTATTATCATACTGGTGCAGCTATGTATCATTATACTAATAGGGGGGCAGCTTGTAATATTATCGCTATGGGGCGCTATGGTTATTATGCTACTGGGTAGCAATGTATCACTATACTACTGGGGGGCTATATTTATTATTACAGGGGGTATATTATCTATATAATGACAGAGTGAATACATTATGTATATTATATATATGTTATAATGCTGACCACAGAGTGATATTATACTGCAGGACTGATTATCAGCTCTGTGGGTCAGCATCTATTAATCAAAATAGGTGACCACAGAGCTGACAATCAGTCTCCAGTTATAAAATACTGGTTACCCCATACGATATCCCTAAATGACACAGTATACACTTTATTGGGATTTTTTGTGTGTGTGATTCTGGATGTACAAATTGAATAGTTTGAAGCCTCATGGTCTGAATGAGGTCCAGGACGTCCTTTTTTATTGATTACAGCATTATCGAGGTGTTTTAATTTTTGAAGGGAATATTTTATATTTTATATATCCATATTTAATAATTTTTTTATATAGGTTATTTTCATATTTAGCGAAGTTGTTAATAAAATACAAGTTCACCTATACTTTTAGCATAATTTTAGTATATTTTTTTTAGATATCAATGTTTTCCCAACACGTTTCCAGTTTATACTGTGCCAGATTCTAGATTCCATGACATTGTTTTTTGTTGTTTGTATTTGGCTGAACTTTTTTGTGAATGAAAAACTTTGTGGATTCGAGCAGCCTCGCTTTGAAGTGAGGATATTTAAATCAATTGTTTAGTCTGTGTAAGATATGTTGAAGAAGCAGGTCGAACTGTGAAACGCGTCACGTACCTTGTTATGCAACTTTAAAAATAAACGGCGGTTTA
This sequence comes from Phyllomedusa bahiana, assembly GCA_025379985.1. Taxonomy (NCBI): domain Eukaryota; kingdom Metazoa; phylum Chordata; class Amphibia; order Anura; family Hylidae; genus Phyllomedusa; species Phyllomedusa bahiana. Next base: position 20,694 of record JAODAL010046179.1, on the reverse strand, counting down.
TTTTCAATGGTAGTTTAAGTATTCTTTTTCCCCTATTAGCGCTCTAGCCCTTTCAGATATTCCCTAACTTCCAAGTTAGTGACCCCGCCCGTTAGCACGGCATTTGTTTTACCTGGAACATCTCTCTATCGTACCTTCTGGGTCCACGTGGACCCGGGACAGCGGAAATTGGGCTTCCTTGGAGCTGCTGCTTTTTCCCAACTGGGAATCAATACCTCTACGCTATACCATGAGCTGTACCGTAAATGTACAGCAAAAACAAGGTGAGCACGGTACTAATCAGTTATTGGTTCATTTATACCTCGACTCGTCTGCGCTTTTTCCTCTTTTTTGCAGCTCCATTCATTCCACTTGGATACAAGAGGGATAGTATTGCATCATGATTCTAAACATCCAACCCCCTCCATAACCCCACCCCAAATAACCACGCCCCCGATAACCCCGCCCCCACTGGGCCGTGGAAAAATTGTCGTACATCAAACCGGTCCCTGGTGGAAAAAAGGTTGGGGACCGCTGCCCTAATAGATTGTAAGCTCTTGCGAGCAGGGCCCTGACACCTCGTGTCTCATTTGTCAGTAGCTTTTTTATAATGTAATGTCTGGTTTGTCTGTGCTTATTCCCTCTATATTGTAAAGTGCTGCGGAATATGTTGGCGCTATATAAATAAAGATTATTATTATTATTATTATTATTATTATTATTATTATGCAGTATTGAAGGAGTTTAGCATCAGTTTGTAACATTATTTATTCTTAAGTAGAGTCCACACTTTTGTGTGTTCCTTTTGTAAATCCAGTTACAAAGAAATCTAATTATTATTTTGGGGGGGGCTCAAAACGTCATTTCAATAGACAGGCACTTGGCAGGACCACAGAGCGGCGGCTGGTTAATTATTTTGTAAACAGCTCTTGCCTCGTCTTTGAAGGTGGGCTTGCTTGGCAAGATGTGTCAGTGTGTACATTACATCCTGCTTAGGACAAGCACAGTGTGTCTTTTATACTCCAAAACACAGCTCTCCAACTGGGTTGTGCTCTGAGCGGTCCTGCTGTGCCGAGTCGGAGCTGCTGAATGATACAGCACAGAAGGTGAGGTCTACTTTGCAAAATCCCAGAGCATAAAGAAGAAAGTAGAATAAGACATTTACTCATGAGCTATCATTGCTGAATAATCTTTAGTGAAAACAAGACATCTTCGTAATTATCATTCCATGTCGTGATTTGATTTAAAAGAAACCTTTACATCACAGCAGGTAACACGCCCATTAACAAGCTCATCTCTCGTCCTCTCTTGAATGAAACCATGCGCGAACATGCACTTAGAAGTGTATTGTTTGCACTGGTGGGAGGTATAGATATAGCCTGACTTCTGACAATGACACTAAGTAGACATGCTGCAGAGGGGAATTGGGGGACTTATACTATGGCAGGCCATCAATGTTTGGTTGGCGGGGGTTATACCCTACGGACCCCTACCACTCTGCTCAAAGTAGGGTCTTTGATGATCATGGAAGTGCTGCTTGTCTACATAATATTTACTATTTTGCCATAGGCAAACTTGAACTCTAACAGTGCTCAATCTATAAAGCACTAAAACGTAACTTTTATTATGTATAACACTTAACCTCTATACACACTATTAAAAACCTGATTTCTAACCTCTCAATTTAGCCATTTCTAGTTGTGAAGGAATAACTCCTTTTCTATTATCAAATCTGGTGGAACGCCACCTATCAACAGGAGAGCCTCATATATACAGTTACTTACTTACTCCAATAAGGGATCCAAAACATCCCACTAGGGCAGTCCTCCATAATTCGATGGACATGAAACATATAAGGTTTCCTTGTCAGACCCTCTGCAGCGGGTGACACTTGTAGAAAGAGGTGAGAAATCACAAATTAAAATGTCATGCCTGACCTCCCCAACATGTTTCTTGTTGCTTGTCTATATAGGCACAACCATGCATACAGATCGGCTGTGCATGTGTTTACATAAAGGAAAGCACTAGCGCTTTCATTCTGCTGATCATTGGGTTCTCAGAAAATAGGTTATACATGTTTAAAAGAAACACTCAATTTTTTTCTGCACAAATAATGGTAACTTTTTGAGGTCTTTCATAATTAGCAGCTTTATCACATGATCTCCAATCAGACCACTATTTAAAGGGGTTGTCTCGCTACAAAGAATAGCTTTCAAAATGTAGGGAACACTAAATGAAGACGTTTTCCAAATATATTGCGTTGTTCATCTTTTTTTGTTAAGGAGCTACAAGTGATTTTATCACCTTCCTGGCTCTCTCTGGTTCCCCTAGTGACTGACCTGTGTACTCTTTTCTCCCCTGCTGTTTGTTCTATCTGATAGCAGGGAGTGATGTCATCACACAGGTTGTGGCAGCACAGAACTCTGGACAGTGAGAGCTTGTTTTTATCTGATCTTTCAGACAAAAGACTAATTACTCTACTGTTTACATTAGCTGAGAAGCTTCTCTGGACCTCAGAGAAGGTAATTTAGCTAATCTAGACTAATAATCATAATAAACAGAGAAGTCTGAATACAAGGAGCTCATATGCTAATTACAGACAGCTTGACCAGGAAGTGACAGAGCAAAGCAGCATTATTTCATTCATACATCCTATGAAACTTTGAGATGAGACAATCCATTTAAGTTCATGCTCTTCCTGCACAGATAAAAGTGGTGTGCCCTGTATAAGTTTCTTCCTGTGAAATACAGGATTACACCATAACCTATCAAATTGCTAATGGAAGCTCTTGAGTCATCCCCACTGCACCCAGCTATGCCGTCCCAGCTTTAGCACTGAAAATATTATATCTGTTTTATCTCAGTGACCAACAGAGTAGTAGTATAGAAGGCGAGTTCACAGAATGGTGGCTGCAGAGTTCCAAAACTCCTCTTACTGACATTGTCTGCCTCTGCTATTAGCTGTGTGCAGAATCTCCTGTGTATTCAATTAGATGCAGCATCAGTGTATCTCCCCCACCTCCTGATGATAAGGCTAGGTCTACACTGCATCGGACAAAAACGGCCAGAAAGCGGACGTTTTTTTTCCTGAGGCAGGACCGCTGTTTTTATCACGCTTTGCGCAAAAAACGCAGTCATTTCTAATTTTTTTGATGTCGCCCATACAATTGTATTGTATGGGAAGACACCAAGAAAACTAAACTAAAACTAACAACTATTATACAACATGTTGTATAATAAGTGGGCGGCAGGAGACGAGCAGAGAAAAGATGAGCTGTGGAGACTGCAGCTCATCTTTTCTATTCCCGTCTAACGATCGTATCTCCGGCGCTTGTAAAAAACTAAAAGCGCAGAAAATACGGTCGTAATGCTGTGCAGTGGAGACACAGCCTAAGAGCTGACAGGGAAAAGCCACAAGAAGACAGGCTAAGTGTGCCTCTCAGAAATACACCAGAGGCTCTGCTGTGTGAACTGGAGCTATGTTACCATGCTTACCAGTCCTGCCCTTGAACAGGACTTGGAGCAGAGCTACTACAATGTAATGAGAACCCACCCCTTTCTGTCTCATAACCGTAGGGATCATGGGAAATTGAGACTATGTTAGGGAAACAATATTGAAGAGGAAAAAGGATTCAAGATGGCAGATCAATTAACCCCTTAAGGACCCGGCGTTTTTTTTTGTGACACGTTCATTTTTCCCTCCTCGCCTTCTGAAAGCCATAACTTCTTTATTTTTCCACCTACATAGACACATGAGGGCTTTTATTTTGTGGGACAAGATGTACTTTCTAATGGTGTTATTTACTATACTATAGAATATACTGGGAAACCGCAAAAAAATTCCAAGTGGGACAAATTGTGAAAAAAATTGTATTTTCGCCATGTTTGCGGGGGTTTTGATTTTAAGGATTTAAATCTTCGTGAAAAATAATGTTATAACTGAATTCCTCAGGTTGATACGCATACGTAAATACCAAACATGTATGGTTTCCGTTATGTTTTGGTACCGTAAAAAATTCCAAATATTTTCTATTTTTGAAATTTGCGCCACGGCGCCATTTTGTGCGACCAATAACTTTTTTCTACTAACACCTACGGACTCAGTGAGGGGGCTTTTTTTGCGGGCTGAAGTGTACTTTTTATCGCTAGCAGTTTGGAATGCATGCGACTTTTTTGATAATTTTTATTCCATTTTGTGAGTGACTTAAAATGACAAAAAAACGCAATTTTGGCGTTTGGAATTTTTTTTCTTCTACGGTGTTCAGCTACGGATAAATGATGTTATATTTTTATAGATCGGACTTTTTCGGACGCGGCGAAACGCAAATATGTGTAACTTTTTTATTATTTTAATGATTTTATTTGTAATATGGGGAAAGGGAGGTGTATTGAACTTTTAATACTTTTTTATTTTTTTTGGACTTTAAAACTTGTTATATTTTTTTTTTTTTTTACTGGTAACATTGAGGCCACCTGTGGTACTTGACCACTAGGTGGCGCGATTGTTAATACAACCTAATGCATTGCATAGGCAATGCATTAGGGGTACAAGGATGGCGGTTTCCCCACTTCCTGTCTGCGGACGGAAGTGGGGCAAACGGCCAGGGTAAGTGACGGGAGCCTTCCCAAGGCTCCCCACCACAATGCCCGGTGATCGGATCGGCGCAGCATAGCTGCGCTTATGCCGATCACCGCACCGATCGGTGCGCGGACGATCGGGTTAATTCAGACGCCACGGCCATCTTTGCCGCGGCGCCTGATGGGTAAAACAGCGAGCGCGAGCCACCACCGGCGCTGTTATGCGGGTGTTAGCGGCGATTTGCCGCTAACACCCGGCGGCTGTGCGGGGGGGTCGCGGAGCGATTCCCCTGCAAAGCCCCTTAGCGGCCCTGGGACGTACTGATACGCCCAAGGTCGTTAAGGGGTTAAAACAGGTCTGCACAAGGCAAACACAAGAACTTTTATATTACTCTGTACTTTTATCTCAATAAATAGACATGGGCAGTTAAAAAATCCTTCATGGGGTAGTCCCGTTACAAGAAATTCTCTTCGCCAGCCGGGCGATCCTAAGTGCGATCCCGCCCTGACTTTGACTCCTCATTCACTTTTACTGAGTATGTCATTTTTGTCTGGTGAGCTTGAGGGAAAATTCTGGGTATTGTGGCAGAGCGACCATAGATGGTCACATTGTGCTGCCACTAGGTGGCTGTAATGTTAATAGGTTATTTGGCCATCAAGAATCCATATTGTTTGGATCCCTTTAAGACAGCTTGGTTTAACTCATATAATAAAGTAATTTTCTTAGTGACTGCAAGAGTTAGTAAAAACAATATCTAACAATATTTATGTATTCTTATCGCATAGTTGTTTGGTGAGAAGAGTGTTCCCACCAGGAGTCTTCATCACCTGATCTCATTATTGCATAGTTTTCTTATTATTTCACAGTTTCGGTATCCATGTTGCCAGGAGTTTTCTGACATGTTTCTCATCCAATGATGGTTTTGTCCGGTGTAAGGTGACCTCTCGAGAACTGGCCATTCAAGAGAGAGATTTTATATTGGACAAATGTAACCTATCAGAGTTTGTGTAACATTTGGTTACACAGGTGTTTGTTTTCAAATAGAGATATAAGCTGGAGCACACAGTGGGGAGATCAGAAGCCATCTTGACGGGGCGCCGTGTAGACCCAGGGGATCTGTCTCCCGGTTGCTTCTCAGGGATGGATTAAGACAGATTTGAAATCCTGGTGAGGTGTAAGTATGGCACTGAATTTGAAGACCTGCGATGGTGACGCTAACTGGTCCTTGGGGCAGGATAGATTCAGGTGCTTTACAGTGCGCAGTGTAAATAATGCAGTATTGTATTAGCTCATGGACCTGCCATAAGGCACTGGAGGATTCTGTGGTGGGAGACAGGTTGCAGTGTTTTATTGTATTGTACTCACTAGTGACAAGTGTGAGTGCTTTGCCTTATTGCATCATCCGGTGGACCCACCATAGCCAGGTCCAGGAGCCCTGGGGCAGGAGATGGGTGTTTGTGCTTTACCTTTGTTAATTATATGATGTAAGTATGTGCTTTGCTTCTGTAATCTATATTATGCAAAAGTATACACAATATCACACTATCATCCTTTAGCTTTATGTAATCACTTTGTTCTTCATATAATAAAGTTTATAAAGCCTTTGGTGTTGCCTTCTTTAAAGCCGTACAGGACCCCTTAAGATAGTTGGCAAAACAGTGGTATAAGTCAGGAGACCCGCTAGAAACGTGCCACCGACGGCCTGGTCTCGGTGGGGGAAGCCAGGTGTTGTTGGTCAGCAACATTACTTTGCTGACACTCGTATGTAGTACGGCTGACGTCCAGCCATTATGGGTTGGCTTTCCCGGAACAGCTGCAGTTGGGTGGGTGGATGTTCCCACATTCTAGTTCCAGGTATTTCCAGGCCTATAAAAGGCCTGCTGCTCCAGGTTCTGGCAGCAACCACGCCACCTGATCACCTGGAGCAGCAGGCCTTTTATAGGCCTGGAAAAAACCTGGAACTGGAATGTGGGAACAGCCACTCACACAACTACAGCTGTTCCGGGAAAGCCAACCCATAATGGCTGGACATCAGCAACACTACATACGAGTGTCAGCAACGAAATGTAGAGCTGGAGAGAGGCTCTGGCCCCAGTGGCTTGAAAAAAGCCTATTATACAGTGAGAATACTGTTTGTGGTGCTGTGTGGTAGGCACAGACCATGTTAGTGAGGGACTCACTTTAAGTATATTTAGTGGCTAGACGGCCAAGGATTTTGTTTGTGTTTTGTTGCCTGAAAACTGCGCCTGGAAAAATAAAACTGGCTGAAGCCAGATTCAAACTGAAGCCTGTGTCAGAGTGCCATCCATTTTACCAAAGACGGCGATTACGTGAGCTAGAACTCCCAGAGTCGGTCCAAGATGGCGGCTGGACAGTATATATGATGAAGAATATCTTTATAGGTGATCGTAGGTGTCCCTGGGAATCGTAGAGGTCTTCTTCAGCACTGCAGCTCAAAAACATCATTTTTTCTGATTTTGATTAGAAGCTTGCAATACTTTTCCTGCATTTCCTGCAGAGAAATTGAACACTTTATGCCCTTTGCTCAAAGTGTACAGCTAATTGCTGGTACTTCTAGCAGCAGGACAACTTTTTTTTTTTTTTTTTATAAACTCATTTTTATTGGATTTTCACATATTCATGGTACAATAACAAATTTGAAAAGGTGATATTGGACAAGTTGTCTTACAAAGTTTTTATCCAAAACAAAGAAACACTTTTTCAAATAATCCTCTAAAGGACATAAGAGCCTCCGGCACCTCCGAGATCAGTTAAGCATCTTGTGCGGAAACTATAAACTGTTCTAGACCTTTGTATCGGGGAAAATAGTTACCCCCAGTCCCACCCTCCACCTCTGTATTTGCACTTTCCCTGTTAGACTCATCGCGCATTTAGAGGTCAGGGTGTAAATGTTGTGGACCTACGCGGAGTTCCCGGTTATCGTCGTGTCTGCCAACCCGAAGGTGCCACGGGGCTCCCATGCCATAGTTCCCCCCTAACATACCATACTGATTGAAACATTTAGCACAACTTCTTTAACTTTATAAACTGCTAATACTTTCCAAAGAATTTGTTACTTACCACAGTTAATTTTTTTTTTCTACACGTTTTCCAACACACACCAGCACAATTTTTTTCTTATAGACAGGGCTTTTTCAGTATTAACTTTCACATGTTTATTGTGGCCAAAGCCCATGAGCAAGAACCCAACAAGGATTGGATTAGCTACATAAATAAGATTTCTTTGCAGCCTTCGATGAATCCTCCATCAGCCGTGACACTGAGCCAGTGTGGCAGGCGTGCAGAAAGACGTGTACAGCCGCACTCCCGGTGCAAATATTGATGGCTTTTCTTTGGCAGAAGGTATACCTTGCACTCATAAATACATGATGTCACATTAGTCTTTGCAAGGGTTGCCATCTGGCTCCTTATGCAGTTCATTTAAGGCCTGTAACCTCGGTTTGAAGTGCAATAAGGTTTTAAAGAAGACCAACAGGTAGAACGTATTCTTGTAGTCATGTTACATATTGCGAAATAAACATCAGTATACTGTGTATACTGTGTCACTTGGCTACTACGCACCCATTCTTGAAATTATTGTTGGACATCCTTTGCAATTAAAGGGGATTTGCCAGGACGCCAGTTACCTACCTCTTATCAGCACAGGAGCAGAAAATATACACATCTTGCTGATCATGAAGGCTGCAGGGGAGAGAGGGAGGGGGTGAGCAAGGAGTGAGGAATAAGGGAGCGTCTCAAAACTTAACTGAAATAATAACAGTACAACAGTGGATTCTAAATACAGCAAGACACAGCCTCATAGACTGCACTTTCTTCCCCATCCCTTAAAAGCTCATTCTTTTTCCCTGTCATCAGATAAGAAGTGTTTCACGCAAGCACGGCCTGTCAGCTCCTCTGGTCCCTCTGGTCGTGTCTAGTGGAAGCTTTCAGTTAACTAAGGGGGATTGAGAAACGCTGTAGCTCTCAGAGTCTTCACTTTTTGTAATCATATATATTTAGAAAAGTGATTAAATACCCATTTTGGAGGTTCCCACGTCAACATTACATCGTGGCAAAACCCCTTTAAGTCACGTAAAACTCTTAACATCAAGTCAAATGAAAGGTCTCTTTTATCAGACAGATTTTTTCTATTCCTTGCAGTTGTGTTACACATGAAAAGACTGTTACCAAGTTACTAAAACCTTAGATCTTTAGATACAATGAAACAAGAAAATAACTAACACACTGACACCAGAATCCAATGAGCAATGCAAGCCACTGAACCCGTGCTGAATGCTCAGCTTCCTTCATTGAAACAATAGAAGAAAGTAGTTGTGTGGATGTTCAGATTCTGCTGACCTACAAATCATTAACCTAAGGCGTAGTTCATTTATAGGGAGCATTTGGAGTCAAATTATGCTAAAGAATATCTACTACAGTACAAAAAACGATTTACAATGAAGTGATAATAAGTCCTGAAATCATAGCCATGCAGATATAGCATAGCTATGTAGGATCACCTATAAAGATTTTCTTCATCATATAAACCCAGAATTGTCCCTCAAGCTCACCAGATAAAAATGACACATTTGGAGGAACTCATAATATTACAATGCTTTACCTGTGGTTTTTCTGATCTGGTTAATACATCATTATATGGACCAAAGCTTTGTTTTTCTGCATTAGGGCTTCTCCACATGGCACAGGTTATTTGTCGGTTTTTCAGACGGTTTGCGGTTTTACAAACTGTCTGAAAACCGACAAGCAATGCTCCCCCATAGACTTCAATGGAAAATTGGAAAAAAACGGGGCTGCACCAGTTTTCTGGTGTACTTTGAGCCAAAAAGAATGTATGAACAGGTGCTCTCCAAACTTTGGTGCGATAAGTCCCTTTGTAATGCGCCAAAGACACTTTTTAATGCGCCAAAGATTTGGGGCGTTCTGGGGACGTCACACCACATTCATACAATTAGACACATTTATGAATCTAGGCACAGAACAGTTAGAACAGCCAGACCAGGTTACAGGTGATCTGCCTGAGTTAGACTTGTGGTATTGGCTCTACACTGCACCTCTTTGTATGACCTGCAGAAGAACAGGTTCATACGTTCTGGCGCAGTCTATACTACCTTAAAGCTATTTAGAACTGGCCTGTCAGCGCCAGGATTCATACTTGTCGCTCTATATGATCAATACTTAAGCACCCTCTGGTGGTCACTACAGGCAACCAGAATTATATTATTTTAACTCCTTAGCGACCGCCCACCGTCTTTTGACGGCGGGCATGTCAGGTCGTTCGTCTGCAGTGATGTCTTTTGACGTCGCTGCAGACATCAGAATTTGCGGCGCCGCCGCAGCGTTGAGATCGGGGCTGTACTACACAGCCCTGATCCCAGAGCATTCCCTGCGAGCACGGGGAGCGGAGGAAACCTCCGCAACCCGATGCTTTAACCCTTTGATTGTGGCGGTGCGTTACCACAGCACAATCAAAGGGTTCCCCTGCTCTGTCGGGTGATCGGAACACCCGGTGACCCGACAGAGCTCAGGGAACGGCTGCATAGTCAGCTCTGGGGACCTAGTGTGGCCCCAGAGCTGTCTGTGTATGAAGCCAGTGACCTGGACGCACTGTGTGCTGCCCTAATCACTGCCTGTGTCAGACTGACACAGATTATAATGTATTAGCATATATGAATAAATATATATGAAGTGTAAAAAAAAAAAAAATGTAAAACAGTTCTCCCTTCATGGGAGTAAGAAAAAAGTACAAAAAAACCCATAAAAAGTGTAAAAAAAAAGAATAAAAAAAAATAAAAATAAAAATAAATATTAATAAAAAATAATTGTGCATAAATTACATGCACAAAAAAACCTACACATATTTGGTATCCACACAACCGTAATAACCTGTAAAATTAATCTAACAAGTTATTAAGTGTGAAATGTGAATGGTGTAAAAAAAAAGTGAACTTAAACTATTCCCCCATAAAGTACAACTTGTCTAGAATAAAACGAGGCCTCCCACACCTGCGTCACTGAAAAAAATACCAAAATAAATGGTATCCAATACAGTAATATAGAAATGTAAAAACAATGCTTTATTAAATCTTTTAAAAAATATTACAGCACCAGCCCAAATCCCCCCCAAATAAAAAATACCCAACGAAGCCAACTGAAACATAATACTATACATCATATAGGTGATAATAGTATCAAAACATCACATAAATAAGTACAAAAATATCAATTCTATACATCACCAAGGATCAGCAGATTAGAATGAACCAAACACCCAGGGGTGATCCTTGGTGATGTATAGAATTGAGGTTTTGTACTTTATGTGATGTTTTGATACTATTATCACCTATATGATGTATAGCATTATGTTTCAGTAGGATTAGTTGGGTATTTTTTATTTGGGTGTGATTTTGTCTGTTACTGATATATTTTTTAATTCTTTATAATAAAATTTAATAAAGTATTGTTTTTATATTTCTATATTACTGTATTGGATACAATTTCTTTTGGTATTCATAGAATATACTAGGAAACGACCAAAAAAATTGTAAGTGGGGCAAGATGTGAAAAAAACTTACTTGCGCCATGTTTACAGGGGGTTTGTTATTGGGGCGTTCAATCTTCGTTATAAATTATGTGTTATCTGTATTCTACAGGATGATACAAATCTGGTCAAGCTAGATTTTATTTCCACTGGACAACCCTTTTAGGTTTATGTCTGTATGAAGAGATGCAAGGAGTGTGGAGCTTGATATCAGAAAACCATAACTGTAGTCCCTATACAGACATGTTATCAGAACAGAACGTTGTACTCTATAAAGACTTGATGTAAAAAAAACAGCATTTACTTAACAGTTACCAGTTTCAGTAATTAAATGGCTTAATTCAGTGGGTTTTTTATTGTGCACGACTGAAATGAATATAACCCGCTGAACTGTTTAGTAAATGCAGTCAGTTCAGTATATTGTAATAGCAGTGATATTATAGTGCTGCTATGCATTGCACTTGGTGCTTTAAATATAAAGGAATCACAGGCATACAAATTAGCTTTCATAATACATGGAGTCTTGTGGCTCATAGCTGTCACATGACATGATATTTTAAAAGGGTGTAAAGTGAAAATTTACATAAAGATTCTTCTGCCAGTTGCATGGGGATGGGCCAGCTTCACATGCTTTCTAACGCAAGCCAGAAGCATGTCTACATGGCAGACATTCAAGTCAGATAAAAAGTGATAAAATCCTCCAGTGTACAAAGTAGAGCTCAGATAAAGAACACTTATGAGTACAACTACGTTTGAAATTGCAGAGCCAGAATCCTGCTTTGACTACAGAAAATTCCCAGGATAGTGTGTTTCTACAGCAACCAGGAATGCTGGGTGAAGATATGCAAATGAGTGCATGAACAGATTAAGAAACTGAGGGACCAGTAGGCTTGCACTGAAGTTTTGTTGTCCGACAGAATGACGTTATACTAGGCCATATTACATACTTAAAGGGGTTGTCTCGCTACAAGGATTGCTTTTTATGTTAAAGATCTTGCAAAAACAAGTCACTTTGCAATATATGTCCATTAGCAGTGTCCTACCGATTCTGAGATATCCCCTCTTATATGGACTGCATCAGCTTCTCAGGTCGCTATAGCTACAGACCTGTTTGATCTCTCATGATAGGCTGCCAGCACTGATTGCTATAGCTACAGACCTGGCTTCTACTGCAGCCTAGTGGAACCCAGTAAACACGCCCCTGAATTCAAAATGAAACCAAGGAAACAGGACCGAGGTCAGATGAATCAATGGAGTGAGACAACCCCTTTAACACAACAAGAAGTACGGTGGGTCTGGGCTAAATAAGTGTCAATTAACTCTACAGTTAGACAGGACCTGTGAATTCTCCTGGTCTAGTAAATACTTGTGTTCCCCATGAAATAACAATTCTGGAGTATCTCCTCTTATAACTCAGTAGTGTGCCATTCCTCTTTTACTCTTTCTATAAATGTATTTCTGAATCAGTCAGATGGGTGTTACCATTTCATACTGGTGGTACTGCTGTATGGGGAAATGTGAAACAAGGGGGCCTGCTTTAAGTGGGTCCCATTGTTTCACAGATGACGGCAATAACATTGTAAGCAGGCCTTCAACTGGGCAGGGCCCTGCTACCGATGATCAGCTTTATTTAAGTTAGTTAGGCTCCATGGTCTGTGCTATAAAATTATTCTTAGTTGCGGGGACAGGCCTTTCCCCCACAAGTCAGGGCCTTGCAAGGTGCCCGCATGGCTACTAATGGCAGTAAGGGCCCGGGTTGTGGGAAGGAAGGCCCAACCTCACAACTAAGATTGTTTCCATGGAATAGGCCTCTTTGCTTAAAGGGGTTGTCTCGCTACAATGATTGGGTTTTAATTAAAAGATCTTTAAAAAACAAGCAGCTTTGCAATATATGTTCATTACAAATGTCCTACTGATTTTGAGTTAGCCCTGTTAGTAGGAGTGCATCAGCTTCTCAAATCTCTATAGCAGCTGACCTGTTGATCCTTATCTCACTGGCTGTCAGGTCTGATGACTCATCACTTTTGAAGACAGGTTGGAGCAGAGAGCCCCTCCCGCACAGAATGCTTCTGTAGTGGAGGGAGGGAGGGAGAGGGCTCTGGCTTCTGTGCCCTTGCTGCCTGGATTAACCCTGTGTGTGCCTGCTTCCTCCTGCTCTCTACACAGATAGATGTGACAGCAGTGACCCTGTGTGTTACTATAATCATGGTGTGTCTGTGGAACTGTCACTATACTAATAGAACAGATTAGGCATGTGAATACTTCATGCTGTGCTCTACTAGTGCCTGAGTATAGTAACACTTCCCAGCTGCCCTGTGTCTGTTCTGACAGGATTTGTTGTTGCTGGAGATGTGGAGACTTGTAAGCTAAGCAGGGGGTATAGGAACACTTGCATCCCCTCTGCTCTGCTATTAGCAATCAATGCTTCACAGACCTCTCTACACTCATAGATCAGCCCTCTCCTGCAACAGACCTAGGCAGGCACACACAGGGTTAACTCTGGCAGCAAACCCCCTCCCCATTGCTGTATAGAAGCTGCCTGTGTGCTGAGGGGAGGGGGGAAGAGGGAGCAGAAGAGACAGACCAAGAAGCATGCCCCTCAATTCAACTACCAGGCTCACTGACAGGCTGAAAGCTCGTAATGAGACAACTCCTTTAAGACGGTGCAGCCGGTGGGGATGTCCTGAGATCTGTGACAAATTAAATCAATCAGGCCTCGCTCTGTGGAAGGAAGGGCCCAGCCTCGTGATTGAAGCTTTACACATAGAACAGGCCCCAGGCATCAGTTGTCATATAATGTAAAAATAATCTCTCTTTCACCATTGTTATTCCCTACTGTTCTCGGAATGGTGCTCTCTAGGTCTCTCTGTCTATACTGGAGCATGTCATCCTTCCTAATTTACTTGTGGCCTGTTACTACTATTTCATTCACAGTGGAAACAGGCCACAAGTGTCCATCATAGACAAGTGAGGTGTTATCAGTATGAGCGAAACTTCAAATGTAATACGATTCAGGAAACTGAGACAAAAAAGGGTGTAGCTGCAAGAGCACATGAAAGATAAAGGTCCATCCAAAAAAGCAACAATACACTTTAATTAACGTGTAATATTGCCCACTATAAATTATTCAAGGCCAACTATAGAAAGCCTCTTATGATGGAAAACTTGGTAAACTTTGGAATGCTCTACCAGATGATGCCAGAATGGTAAAGCAAAAAAAAAATGTACAAAATTAATAGGCATCTGATTTATGATTAGTATTGGGCTCCAGATTCAGGTTAAAGTCAAAGTTGACCCAAATCTGAGCGCTTTAATTTGGGTCAATTCGAATTGAATATTGGCATTAATTGCCAAAAATCATCTCCAACTTTTACTCTAGCACTAAATTGGGATTAGGGTTTTTACTTCTTTCTGGTGTTAACTGAAGTCATTACGAGTCCAGTGGAGAAATTGTTCTGATGTTACTTTTGGTCCCATGGCACATTAAAAGGAACATATAGGACATTTTAAATAGAGATTATTTTCAAATACGTTGCTGTTCTGATTTTGCTTCCCTTCAGAGCTAGGACAGTTCTTATTTCCTGTTTGTATACACAAGCTTCCCTAGGTTACTTACCACCTTTGTGTGCTCTAGCAGCAGTGGTCGGGATGGTGATGTCACTTTATTAGCAGTACAGAAGTTAGTTTATTTTTCTTACTGACAAATTTTAACCCTTAAGAGCTCTGTAGACTTATGCCCCGCTGTTTAGATTGTTCCATCACTTGTGTCCCTCTAACAAGCTCAGCTAGAAAAAGCAGAGCTAATATGAATTTCACTGCTGTAGACTCTCGCATGATCTGACCAGGAAGTGACAGCCTAAAACTAGATGGACCTGAAAGCACCATAAAGAGATAAGTTTACCCTGAAAATGACTATAACCCATAATCCTAACCACAGTTTTAGATTAGAATTACATTTCGGGTTAAGTCTAGGTTTAGAGTGAATTTGGGGAAGTCCTGAACCCAAATTTTTTACAACTGTGGTCAAACCAGCGTTGAACCAAATAAAGCCAGATTTATGCGACATTATGTATGATTATTACAAAATATAAGTATTTAAACCAGGAAATTCCTCTATGTTTTCCCCAAAAAGGGGTAAACTTTGCCCTTGTTGGTAAAATAACTATGTTTGGAAAGACTGAACATGATCAACAAATCATGTAACTATGATATGATTAGTAAAGTTCCTTTTTGTCATGGTTTATTTGATATTTTTTAGGTATGAGTATTCTATTTTGCTTCGAAAAATATTAAATTTATCTTCAGCCTGACATTCACCTGAATGAATAATTATGCGAATTTACCTACATTTAATAAGGAAAGTCTTTTTAAATCTTACAGTATTTGCAGTGTGTCTTCTGGGTGTTAGATTATCTTTTATCCAATCTGAGCTGAGAAAAAATTTAATTAAATCCCATTTTTTTTTATCAATGTGCAGGAGAGCTGGGAGCACAGGGACTTCCCAGTTCTCTGGCTCTAAACGACTGCAAGTGACTTGTTCCTTAGTTAATTATTTCCAATTAGTAAAAAGGGGATAGTGAACAGAAGACATTGAATTCTCCCTATTAAATCCTTCCATATATTGCTGAAATTCTGAAAATCCACACAAAATGCTGGTGGGCACTGAAATTGTTAGATGTCATGTAGTTTCCGGAACCCATGGGTTCAATTTTTAAGCTCAAATTCTTCCACCAAAATTTTTAAAAACAAAAATACCAAAGAAACGGGGACGTTCCGCCTGCATGTTCCATGCAGAGGCAACATTTGCATCCACCTAGAGAAGTGTCATGAACTTTCCTGTCCTTCATATAACTAAATACCCTATCTACTGGAACATACTTTACCTAGCAGAAGTGTTACTAAACAAATGAGAAAAAAAAAATCACATAATGTAGACCCTTGGTAGAGTCATATCAAAACAAGCTGGTCAATGGTGAAATAAAGGCTTATAGATAACATGTAGGCCTATATCTATAGAGATGTTGTACCATAGGCTTTCTTAAACAGTTCCCCTTTAAAATCTGAACAATATAGACCAAACTAAATTCTAACAATCACTTGTTATCTTCTTCACATAGAATTTCACAAAAAGCTTACTGCTTGCAGACAAGGCATACAATACATGTAATGGTTGTAACACAAAACACTCATGTTATCCTTTATCTCAGATTGCTATTGACCATAGGAACATATCCCCCAAACTTGTTTTCACAAAGTTCAATGGGCTGGGACCCCGGGGGGAAAAAGGAGTACAATGAGGAAAATGTTGTCACTGCTATCCCCCCACAAAAAATATCAAGTAAATTTTGAAAAGACACATGGTGGTCGGGACCAAAAAACAAGAGAGCGGTTGAAGGGGCAACAAACCTGTATTGGGGAAAAACATACATGTTTTTTAATAACATTAATTTTGAAAAGGCTTACTTTACTAATTGACCTTTCCAGCAGATTTGCTGTGATGGGAAAAACCTCTTTATTTAAACCTCTTCCCCTTTCTACCAATTACCTTCAGATTTTGTTCTAACATTGAGTCCTATTTTTTGAAGACCTTTTACTCTAGCCCTCGGGCCCCAGTCATAAAGACCCCTATTTCCTTTCTCAGACTCCTACTAAAAAGAGTCATAGCTCTTCCCCCACCAGACTTTTTTTTCCCAAGAGACCTTGGGTTCTTCAACCCCCAAAACCCCTGTTCTCAAAATTTTTTAAACACACCCTCTTTTTAGGGACAAACTTGTTAAGTCGGGAACCCCCAACTTGACTGAATCAAAAAGGGCCCTAAAACCATCCTGACTGAAATTATATTCAGACCCAACATTGGACTGCTCAGAAAAAAAACCCCAACCCAAAAGACAATTTGCTAAACCCTACACCACTCAGCACCCACCTGCTTGATTTTTTTGCAAATCACTTTTTTTCATGACCAGCCTCCAAGGTTCTGTGTCTTGCCTCTCGCCTCCAAAAACCATTTTACAATTCCTTTAATAAGCAAAATTCTTTTTTTCTCCCAAACATCCTGATGTTGCAACCCTTTTGCTAGCTTCCAAAATATTTCACTCTTCCTTTAGGAATGGGCCCCCGGGGCCTCAGCTTCTTTAAGCCAAAAGCACCCTTCCTTCACTTTTAGACCCCCGGGTTTTTCCCCTTTCCCACGCCAAACCCCCAGCCCTTCCACCACTATTTCCCCCACCATGGAAAGCGCAATGCATCACCGGGGCACTTCACCCTGAAACCCCAGGAAAGGTCTATTTCACCGATTTAAAGTTATAACTTAGAAGACTTTTTTTTTGGGCTGGGGGGGGTGCCACAAAATTTGGTCCCCAAAACACCTTCTGGGCAAGGGAAAAGAAAAGGAAACATGAATGGAAAACCAAGAATGGCTATAGGATTAAAAATATATATTGAATCTTTCACAACGGTTCGGCCGCCTTTCTTGGCCCACCGGGGGGCCCACTTTTGGTTTGGGGACCCCGGCCCCTTTGGTAAAGGAAATTTGCGGTTGAAAACAAAATTCCCTTTTTTGTCGGGCCCCCAAACACTTTATTTTTAAAACACGGGAAAAACCCATAACCCCATACAAAAAAAATTTCCTGGGCCGCCCACCCACTAATAAAATACAGAGAGCCCCCTCTCTAGCAGTGGTCGGGTCTAATACCCCCCCAAAAAACATTGTATTTTCACAGTACAATATAGTTTTTGGGGGTCTGGTTTTTCAAAACCCCCGGGGGCAAAAAAACCCCAGGTACCCCTCCTGGAAAAGGGCCCCTGCACAATTTCCTCCACTGACTGTGGGGGCCACACCCCCCCCTGGTGTATGAAAGGAACCGGGCCCTATTTAACGGGCCCTTCAAAGGGGCATGTCCCCACGGAAAGGGTTTTTGGGGGGTTTTTTCACCCGGGTTTTTGGGGTTTTTTTCAGACCCCTGAAAAACCACCGAAAATGACACAATTGGGCTCTATGGAAAACCCGTGAAGCCGTCCCCACGCAGGGGTTTTTTCCCGTCGGGCGGTTTTTCCGCCCGCGGCCCCAAAAAAAACATTGGGGCAAGCCCCTTTTCCTGTCCAAAAACCGGACGGAATCTGTGCTTCTAAAATGGGGGGGCTCTTTCCACTCCCCCGCGAAAAAGCCGTCCTCCCCGGGGCCGGGGGGGAAGGGGGGCAAACGGACAAATACCGGCCGGCAAACTGGCCGGTTTTGGGTCCAAATGCCGTTTTGAAACGCGCTTTTAAGGTGGACAAGCACTGGCAACTCTTTTAAATTACCTCCTGAGTAATTAACCCCGGGTTTAAACCCTTGCCAAAACTGCTGACCTTCCTCACTGACAGCCAGCAAAATGGGAACCCTTTCCTGGAACTCACCCGCTGGGAGAAAAACTTAGTGGTTGGGGGAAAAGCATCTCCTAAGGGTCCTCGCCTATATAATTTATATATATATATAAAATATATATATATATATATATAATTTTATATTTTATATATATATAAAAATCCCTTTTTTCCACTGTTTCCCCAGGGGTAAAAACCCCCAGAATAAATTTTAATAAATCCCTTTTCCCCAAAGAAAGTAATTTATTGACTGGATTAAGGGGCTGGAATTTGTTAATTCCCCCTGAAGGATTGTGCAAAGGTATAAACAAGGAAAAAAAAAGTCTGACTCTTTTTTAAAAGCACAAGCTTTATAGATTTAACCCCACCCTAAAAACTGACAGAAAATTAGCCCATATGCTCTTTATTTTTTAAATGCTTTTAGAAAGTCCCTTTATAGGCAACCGAATGTTTGATTGAATGGGGTATTATTTTGTTACGGGGATTTCTTTAAAAGTAACTACTCCCTATTTTTAAACAATTGTAAAATTTTTTTTAATCAATTTACATTTCCTTTTTACCAAAACCTATTGGAAAAAATAGATGTTAGGGGTCACTGCTTTTGGGGAGGAAATAAAACTCTGTTCACTTGTATGGATCTTTTTGCAAAGGGCCCGGTTTGATTGGGGCTGATGGACCCCGCTTGTTTTTTATCTGTTGCTATTAAAGGGGTTTTCTAGAAATATACTAGGAATATACAAATATTAGGCCTGCCCCGATAGTTGGGCATTAAATGCTGACAGACCCAAAAAGGGCTTTTGGTTTTACTAAAAAAATCAAAAATATTAGGAAGTGATTATAAATTCCCCTTATGATGTCCCTTGGGGGACCCAAAGCATTTTTTTTTTTTAAAATTTATTTAAAAATTTAAGTTTATTGAAAAAAAAAGGGATAAATTTAAAAAAATCTTTTTTTTAATAAAAATTTTTTTTATAGAGGCTTTATTTTGCGGAAAAATGGTTTTTGAATCCCCCACATATATGATTTAATCACACGAAAAAAAAGGGCCCTTTTTCAAAGCAAAAAAAAAGAAGAAAAGTTTTTCCTTCCTCCCCTTTCCTTTCCCTTTTTAAAAAAATCTATATTTTCCTCCCAAAAAAAATTCTATAAAAAAAATCTGAAAAAAAATTAATTTAAAACGCTATTTTTAGCAAAAAAATGATGGCTTTTTTAATCATAGTAACATAAAAAAAAAAAATTTTACAAAAAAGGGCTATTATTGTGCAAATATAGTAAAACGCAAAACATATCTATATATTTGGTATCACTGTAATTGTACTGACCTATAGAATGACATTGCATGTTAAATTTTTGTTCTTGGTTAACCCGGGGAAAAAATGTAAAAAAGCAAAATTCAAAGGCAAAATGGCTGTTAAATTTTTTTTTTTTTTTAAAAGGTTAAGGGGTTTTCTCCCTAAATTTAATTCATTTAACCCCAGTCCTGTTTTTCTTGGTTTTATTTTGAAATTTAGGAGCGTGTTTACGGCCCCTTTCTAGGTGCAGTAGAAACCCCGGGCTTTTAGTTTTTACAACCTATTTCTGGGGCCTATATGAGAGAAATTTAACAAAGGCTGTAGTTAAAAGTGACCTGAGGGGGCTGATGCAGCCCATTTCAAGAAGGGGATATCTCAGAATAGGTTTTAAACTTTTTAATAGATTTTAATATTTTCAAAATGACTTGTTTTTGAAAAGATCTTTAACCCTAAAACAATCATTGGGAGTGAGACAAAACCCCCTTTTAAAGTAAAAAAAACTTCTCCAAATGATTTCCAATTGAAAATTTTCAACCCAACCTACAAAAAAGTTCCATCATACATCTAAGTTGGTGAAAAATAAAAAATGTATGACTTTCTGAATAAAGCAATGCAAAAACTAAATATTACAGTGATCCTTAAGGTTTAATGGTCTCTATTCTTAAAGGGGTAAGGATGTACAGCAACAACAGGATAATTTAAGATTCTAGTAAACAAAACATAGTTCTCTGAAGGGTTTCGGTAAGACTGCATGGAGCCTTAATGGACCTTAAAAATGTTTGCATTTTACAGTTTTTTGAAATTTGGGCGGGAATTTAAAAGGGGTTTTTTCGTTTACCCAAAAATTAGCTTTCAACATGATGGGAACACAAATAAAGATGTTTTTTTAATTTTATTGCGTTTTTCCCTTTCTTTTGTTAAGG
>JAODAL010046178.1:0-31192 GCA_025379985.1 Phyllomedusa bahiana | reverse complement strand
AAAATTTTTTTTTCAAACCAAAATTTCCCCGGCTAGTATTCACTGCAATAACCCTGAATTTAGGGCCCCCAAAAAATAAAGTAAGAAAATACATTTTGGAGACATCGGGAATATAAATGAATAGGCTCACTCTTTAAATAATAATTGACATGTCCCCTTCTTCCTAGAATGCCTTTGAAAGTCTTTTTACAGGCAACCACAGTGTTTGAAAAGTCCTTGGCCAGCAATAGTTTTTAAAAACATACACCATGCCATACATCAAATTTTTTCCCCCAACGCATGCCCCATTCGCCAAAATATGAAGGGTTTTAAAATACATGCTGGCCAACACATACAAAAGCTTCATGTGGGCCCATTAAAATAAATTTTCAAAAACATTTAATTTTGGGAAAAAAAATGACATTGGTTCAAATCTACCGCATACAGTAAAAAGTTTTGTACCTGGTGTAGCAAAAGTACTAGAATCTCTCTATGAAGCACAAAATAATCAAAGGTCATTCGGGCATATTTAAATTGGAAAATATGCACCGAAATGTGACCACACAATATTATATCATTAAAAGATTGAAAAAAATCTAATCTGGGGGATGACTTACATATTTCTGAAAATCAAAAGGCGCTAGCAAAAAGAGAACAAAAATTTAAAAAAAGGGCCCCAGAAAACAAAAAAAATTAAAAAACCACCTAAGAGGGAGACAGGGCCAAAGGGGAAGAAGAAACAAACAAAAGAAGGATCAAAATTGGGCCCCCCACTACCCAATTATTTTTTTTAAAAATAAAATTACCCTCCTCCCCCCTTTTTTCCCCCCAGGGGCTTTCAAACACACAATTAGCAAACTGTGCACTCCTGATTTTTTTAGAAATTTTGGCCGGGCCCGATCACGATTCATTGCAGAATCAACGCGCTGCTTGGGCATGCTTGCTCCATATCCATTTAGAGGTTTTTGCGTTTTGATGAAGCAAAAGATTGTGTCAATTTGGATTGCCTGAATCCTCTACTTCTAAGCAACTGCTGGTTTTTTTTGTTTTTTGATCATGTGACTAAAATCATCCCATCACAATTTATTTATAAAATTGACTGTTTTTTTAATTAAAAATTTTCATGGGGGGGGGTTTTTTTTAAAAATATTGGTTGCTTTTAAAAAAAAAAAAATAGGGGCGGGGGGGGGGTTCTAAAATCATAGGTCATTTATAGGTTAATTATTTTAAATTGCAGTTTTATAGTTGATTTAAATAAAAACATTTAAAAAAAAAAGGATCCGTAAAAAAGGGGATCCGTAAAACGCATCCAATACGCATCCAATACGCATCCAAAAAAGGACCAGTTTGTTGCGTTTCTGGATCCGCTTTTTGGAGGGCAGTTTGCATCCAGTTTTCGCAGGTTAAAAACGGATCCGTAAAACGCATCCAAAACGGATCCAAAACGCCGTGTGAACAAGCCCTTATTGTGTAAAGACATTTTATTTAAAGAAGTTCAGTTGTGTATATGCTGAGAGGAGAAAGGGCTCCATCACCCTCGGACCCCACCATGACAGGAAGGTTACAGAAGGTGAGCCCCAAAGTTGCACTACAATACCCAGCAACAACCTCCAGCACAGCAACATCAATATCATCACTCACAGGCAGGGGAATAACTCTGGTTCAAAAAGTGGGGGGGACCAATTTTCCTTCTCATCCCCTATCTTCCTATCCCTCCCTCTCTCCTTCACTCGCCTTCCCTTTCACTTCCCCTCCCTTCCCTTCTCTCCCCTCCTCTTTCTGCAGGGAAGCAGCACTCTAATTACTGAAGTTCAGGGCTGGACTCGGACTAAAAAGCAGCCCTGGCAATGAAACCGAAGCAGCCCACTTATAATATTTCCCCCTCTAGATGGAAATAAAAGGTTGTGAAAATGCAGAAAAATTTCGTTTTAACCCCTCCCATCCCCCGTCACTACTCCATTAAATTTGTTATACACACAACAGAATGAGGAGAATAAAAGAACCCAATCTCAATGTAGCCTTAGGAATCACTTATGTCACATACTGTACCCCAAAATTGTATTGCAAAACCAAAACACCAGAATGACATCACTCACTGCACCCCAGAAATTAATTATATTACACATAGTAGACATAGAAATTACATTACTAACTGCACCTTACAAATGATTTGCACATTGTACTCAAGAAATAATATAAGTCATTATACCCCAAAAAATGTATATTACACACTGAAACCTAGAAATGATTTACATTACTCACCGTATCCCAGAGATTACATTACACCAGACACGAGAGATTATATTACTCACTGTACTCCAAAGATTACTACATTACACACTGTACTCCAAAGATTACAATTCACACTGTACCCCAGCGATTACTACATTACACACTTTTCCCCAAGAGATTACTACATTACATACCATAAACCATATATTACATTACTCACTGTACCCTAGAGATTACTACATTACCCACTGTACCCTAGAGATTACTACATTACCCACTGTACCCCAGAGATTAGTTTACACACTGTACCCCAGATATTACTGCATTATTCACTGTACCCCAGAGATCACATTACACACTGTAACAACAAAAGGGTTATATTACACCATACCCCAGAGATTATTACAAAACACACTGTACCCCAGAGACTACATTAGGCAAGGTACCCCAGAAATTGTGTGTATATAAACATATATTGAACACAGACACACTATACACGTAGGGTGGGATCACAAGACGGATTTACGTCACACACAGTGTCGTTTGCTTGTTGGAAATTCGGCTATTCGGCAGATTTCTCCTTCTTATGCATTAGTGCTGTTAGTGCATAAAACACCTCAAAGAATTCTTTGTAGGTGCTGACCGTACACGCCAAAAATACTCAAGTAAAATCAGTGTCATCTAAATGACAATACTGATTTTACATAGGGTATAATGTAAATCAGTTTCCTGCTGGATTGGAACACCCGGGTTCTGAAAGGCAGATCCAGCACTGAATCCACCCCAAAATCAGCCTTCATATCTTCTGCATGAATGTACCCTTAAGGTATGTTCACACTGTGTATAGCGGGGTGTACTGTGCGCTCTGCTATATGTCGGGTGTTTTAAAAGTACGTGCTGGCTTGTCCATACTTCTAAAATGCTGTGGGACTGGCCCCATTCACTTTAATTTTCCCCGGCGCGTAAGTGCAGTGAAGACGGGACATGGGTAGACACTTGGCTGTACATACAGTATATACACATCTCACATATACAGTACATACCCTACTTACATGCACACACAACGCCTGGCACCCTTGTCCCCTCCTTACCTGTCTCCTATAGTCTGGTGCAGTTGGCTTTCGGCAAGAGCTTCTCTTTTTCTCTGGAGGGCTGAACATAGAGGAAGTGGTATACAATGGGAGGGATAGATACAGCCCCAGATACAAAGTGTGCTGGACTGTGAGCAACGTTCTGATTGGTGAAGCAGCCCCTGCTGACTCCTGCTCTACCCATCAGCTCTGCTCTCACTCTGCACTGACACTTGAGGCTGCTACCTAGTCTGTCCCCTCCAAGATGCAGAGAAATATAGGAGACAAAGGGTTAACTTCTTCCTCCCCTGTGCTCTGCTGTCCCCACCGTATTCTCATGCTTTCATATGGATTATTTTTTATTGAAGGAGCTAAAAAGTGGCAGGGACCATCCCCCACCCAGAAAAAAAAGCCCCTCCATACCCCTAAAGTTACACCTATGCTCACAGGATATGACATATGCAGCTAGTGAAGACAGCAACAAGACTGCAGAAAGAGACTCTTGAAATGGAGATTCTTCGTAATATAACACAGGAGCTTCTTAAACAGATGGTGCAGCCTAACCTGCAACAGCAACTAGCAATGGAGCAGCAACAGAAAGCACCACAGCAGCTGCAAGAGGAATGGGCAAATGGTAACTTACAATTAATAAGGGCTCTATGACAAGCTAATACTCAGCAACAACAAACTAATGCTAGGCTAAAAGAGACTAACCATCTACTAATAGAAAAAAGATGGCTATACTGTAGGAAACAACACCTATTCAACAAGTTGTGTCTGTAGCAGGAGAGCCTTAATGTTATTGTGCGGAAAAATGCAGACAGCAGTGGAGATAGCATTACAGAAGACAACTGCTCAGAAAAATGTAGACTGCTATTGAGGAGGATCATGGCTGTGACCTGAGATTTTAACAGACGAAACAGAGAACCAATGTCTACCCACGTTCTAGAATAAGGATGCCATTCAATAGACTAAGTTCCGGTGAACGGCCTCAAGAATAGACCTCCAAGAAATTGTACCTCCATCATCTAGATCATTGGTAAACAACATTTTCTGGTCCAATATAGTTATGAAACAGCCAAAACCTAAAACTATGGAGACACACATACAGTTGAAACCAGAAGAAACCAGTGTAGCCAGTGACAAGATTGGCAGAGGAGTAAGAGTGGTGCGTGTGGACTAGAGGCACCCCTACTACCCCCAACTAACAGTGAAGAAAGAGCAATAATTAAATAAAAAGACAAGACACCAACTTGGAATATAAAGGATTACAAACTGTGTTTTTCCAAAAATAAGACAGGGTCTTATATTATTTTCATTTCCCAAAAAGGGCATGGGCTTATTTTTGGAAAAACACTTTAGTACAGCATGGTATACTGTGATGAAAAGTCACTCAAAAATGAAAAGTCATCTCCCCTCCAAGTTCATCATCCCCCAGGAAAACCCCAATTTACACATTAATCAGCCCCAGCTCAGACCCATTGTAAATGCCCTTCCATATGAAGCCACCCCAGCAGGAGATCACCACATGAAAGGATCCTCATTTCCATTAATTAGCACCTGAGACACATGTGCTCTGTCAAATCTCAAGCTTCAAAGACTTGAATAAACAGATGCCAGTCGGCCAGTCACCGATATTTCAAAAAGATTTATAGGAGACCCGTTCATAACTGGTCTGTGGCGGGTTCAAATTTTAAAATATGAAAATCCCCGTGCACATAGCTACCACTCCCATGTTCGCACGATGCAGGGGAACTGATAAATCCAAAGTCGGTCTTAGGAAGCCCATAGGATAGGGGTGCTTGGTACCAGGGCGTAGCTTAGGCCCATCCGGTTCTGATGGTGCCACTGGATCAGTTCTGTTCCAATACCCTGCCATGGTACGGTCCATTTTTGTTTTTCAGTCAAAAATGGCATGGCCAGGGAGGGAGGAGTTTGTAGACTGTCTCAGGGTTGTGTGGGGGTGTGTAGGGGGCTGCCACGTGGGCTGTCCCATCACGGATATAAGCAATAGCCCAGGTGTGCCCATTGTTGCATTCAGGAGGAGGGTACCTGACATCAGCATTAAAGAAGCATCCACGCAGCAGCAGGGCCACATCAGCTCCCCATGTGGGCCCAGCACCGAGCCAACCTCAGGTAACTAAGACACATCCTATTGCTTTTGTTTATAACCATACTTATATTTGCACCTCTGACTTTTATCTGTATAATATTATCATTTTGTATATATCTGTCTAGTGTGCCCATCAAGGCGAATTAAATCTATAAACTTTAACCTGAGCTAGTATGTCTTGATCATCAGCCCCACACTCCTATTACTCGGTCCATAATATATATCTACCCAAAGGCTGGTTCCTGGCCTTGTTATAAGTCGGTAACAGATCGGTCTTATAACCAAATGAGAACTGGTGGCAGTTTATTGGCCTGGCAGAGCTTTGTTTAACCAGCGTGGGTAAACAAATCTCTCCCAGCCATTCAGGGTTCTGTGCGAGTAGGGTATCACCTTACCCTCCCTGGGTCTTCCTGTGCCCATTTGGACAGGGATTAATGGAAACAGTATCTGGCTGACCTCGTGCCCCCGTAGGGGGAGCGCAACGTCCCGATATACCCCAAGTCAGGCCAACGACCCACGAGTGGGTCGGCGGGCTTTTCCTGACACACACTAAGGTGTTAAGTGTCAGTGTTCACTGAGCTCTGTCATTATATTAAGTTATTGTGACTTAGGAATGATGCCACTTTAGCCCCTTACCGCCGCAGCCAGTTTTGGCCTCTCTGACAGAGCCCCATTTTTTAAATCTGGCATGTGTCACTTTATGTGAGAATAACTTTTTGACTCTTTTACCTCTCCATGTGATTTCGAGATTGTTTTCTCGTGATACATTGTGCTTTAAGATAGTAAGAAATTTTGGTCCAAAAAGTTATTTTTTATTTATGAAAAATATAAATAAAAAAATCAAACTATCCGGAAAAATTTGAAAAATTTACTATTTTCAAACTTCAAAAACTGCTGTGTGTAAGTCAGATAATTATTCCACTCAAAATAGTTTATAACTAGCATCTACCATATGTCTACTGTACGGTTTTATAAACGTCTTTTTTTTTTTGTACAACATTAGGGGGCTTAAAAATGTAGTAGTAATTAATCACATTTTCAAGAAAATTTCCAAAATAGAATTTTTTAGGGACCAGTACAGTCATGATGTGGCTTTAAGGGGCCTGTATGTTAGATACCTTCATAAATGACCCCATCTAAAAAACTAGACCCCTTAAATTATTTTAAAAAAAACATTTAGGAAGTTTGTTAACCCATTAAGTATTTCACAGAAATTAAAGCCAAATGGAGGTGAAATTTAAAAATTTCAGTTTTTTTTTTGCAGATTTAAAATTTTTACCTATTATTCATTGGAACATGGTAGATGTGAACAAGTAAATGAAACTCAACATCAATTCCCCAGATTCTGCCATTTTTAGAGACATCCCATATGTGGCCCTAGAGTGCTATTAGGCTCAACCAGAAGCTTCAGGGTAGGAGGAGCACCTACTGGACTCTGGAGTCTCATTTTCATTATGATTTTATTTAGGCGCCATTTCCGGTTTACGGACACTCTAAGGCACTAAACCGTAATAAACACCCCTAAAAAGACCCCATATTGGATACTACACCCCTTGAGGAACATATCCAGGGGTGTAGTGAGGATATCAACCCCACAGGTGTTTCACAAATTTTTATAGTGTTAGGCTGTGAAAATGAAAAAATTTTTTTTTTACAACAATCTGAAAATTTAGCTGAAAAGTTAAATTTTTACAAGGAATGCTGGAAAAAAAAGCACCCCAAATTTTGTTACGCAATTTCTTTCAAATTCGACAATACCCTACATGTGGGTGTAAACTGCTGTTTGAGCGCATGGCAAGGCGTACAAGAGAGGAGGCGCTATATTACCTTTTGGAACACAGATTTTGGTGGGTGGCATGTCGCATTTGCAAAGCCCCCAAAGTACCAGAACAGGTGAAACCTTCCAGAAGTTACCCCACTTTGGATTCAACACCCCTCATGGATCTCATCTAGGGCTGTACTGTGCATTTTGGGCGCACAGGTATTTTTTAGCATTGGGCCATGAAAATGAGGGGAAAAAACGCAGTTCTGCCATTGTTTTTTGGGCTTCAATTTTACAGTATTCGCTGTACGAGATAAATTACAGGATAACTTTATTATGTGGTTCGATACAATTGCAATGATATAAATTTTATATAGTTTTTTAGGTTTTATTACTTTTACACAATAGAAATAGGTCTATAAAAAATTGTGTTTTTATGTTGTCCTATTCTGACAGCCATAACTTTTTCATTTTTCTGAATACGGAGCTGATTATGGGGTTGTTTTTTGCGGGATGAGTTGATGTTTTCATTAGTACCATTATGGGGGCATATGACTTTTTGATCAGTTTTTTAAGGTTTTTGTGAGGCATTTAGAACAAAATACAGCATTCCTGGTAGTGTTTTTTATTTTTATTTTTTATAGCGGTCACTGTGCGGTATGAATGACATGCTAGCTTTACTCAGCAGGTTGATACGATTACAGTGATACCCTATTCATATATTTTTTATGTTTTACTGCTTTTACAAAATAAAAACACTTTTATTCAAAAAGGAAAACAGAGCCGTGTAGGGGCTTGTTTTTTGCTGGATGAGTTGATGTTTTTATTGGTATAATTTTTGGGCAGACAAGACTTTTTGTTCAGGTTTAAATCCGTTTTTTGGAAGGCAGGGTGAAGAAAATACTGCAATCCTAGTAGTGTTTTTTTATTTTTATTTTTAACAGCACTTACCGTACAGTATCCATGAAAAGTTAGCTTTATTCTGTGGGTCGATACGATTACAGCGATACCCAATTTATATAGTTTTTGTATGCTGAAGCACTTTAAAAAAAAAGAAAAGTTTTTTATTGTGTAAAACAATATTTATCATCGCTATATTCTAATAGCCATAATTTTTTTATTTTTCCATATATAGAGACGTGTAAGGACTTTTTTTTGCGGGATAAACTGACATTTTAACTGGTATAACTTTGGCGTTTATATGAGTCTTTGATCGCTTTTTATTTCATTTTATGTGCTGTGGGATGAACAAAAATTGCAATTCTTTGATATATTTTTTTTCTAACAGTGTTCACTGTACGGGTAAATTAAGATAAAAATTTATAGGGCAGGTCGTTACTCACACTGTGATACCAAATATGGGTATCTTTTTTAGGGTGCTTGGAGTTTGTAAAGGTGAAAAGGACAGAGTACGTGTTTTTATTTTATTTTTCGTGTTTGTGTTTTACTTTTCTCACTTTTTTAAAACTTTTTAATTCTTTTTTCACTTTTCCCCATAGGGGATTTGTAACAGCGATCTTCAGATCGCTCTTGCAATGGAGACCTGCATACAGCATTTCTGCTGTATACTGGTCTCTATGGCAACTGTCAATCACCATGCCCACAATGCATTGTGGGCATGGTGACGTCACAGATGACCCGGAAGTGACTTTCACTGCCCGGGGCCGTCTGGTAGGAGATCGCTGCTGCACTATCGTGTGGCGGTGCGATGAGAGCAGACAGCAGGAGCTCACTCCTGCCTGTGACTTAGCTCCGATGATCTTAATAGATTGTCGGAGCTAAGGGGGTTAAACACCCACAGCCATAGCTCACTCTGACTGCAGGTTATGCGCATACTTGCCAACTTTTGAGAGTGGGAAAGTGGGAGATCTGAAGGAGCGGCGCGCGTAGCACGCTGCAATAAAAATTTGCATAAACACGCCCATCTTGTTGATGAACCACACCCCTTCGAAAAAGCCACACCCATTCCACATAACTGTGTAACGTCTCTGGAATAAAGCTCAATTAGGGTTTTGACGTCGCTCAGCTTTCCTGGACTGTTGGAAAGCCAATTCAGCATCCAGCAGAGGTGGGAGATATCGACAAACTGTGCCTGAACCTAAACCATTACATTACAATCAATATTTCTACCATACAGTGACCATATAGTGGTAGACACCAGTGTACACAGGCTCTACAGACTGTATATACCACCATACAGAGACCATACAGCGGTAGATACCAGTTATACACAGGCTCTACAGACTGTATATACCACCATACTGTGATCATACAGTGGTAGACACCGGTGTACACAGGCTCTGCAGACATATAAGTAAAGTTACATCCAGTCACTTACAGGAGATGTCTCTGAAGTGTTGTTCTCTTTCTCTTCTTCTTCTTCTTCTCCATCTATCCCAGACCGCCATGACGACTTCTCCCGGCCACGACTCTTCACTGTAGATGTTACAAAACAAACATCTTAGACTCCTCAATTTATCAGCACTTCTCTACCAATTCCTATCTCTATACAAATTACCCATCTATAATGCCCCAAATGGTAATAATTACCCTCTTGTGCCTCAAACAGTAAAAGTGCCCCCAAACAGCTATGGGCTCCTATGTGTGCACCAAGTTTTAGTCTTGTTTTGCATTCTAATATAGGAAGTAGTTAAATTCCCTAAGACAGTATGTAGGTACAATAATGTAGGTGTATAGCACCCATTAGGTAGGTAGAGTTATAGTTCCCCCAATAGGTAGGTGTCTCGGTCCCCTATTAAGTAGATAGGTAGCTATATAGGCCTCCCAACACGTAGAAATATAAGTCCCTAGTTATATAGGCCCTTGTAGGTAGTTATTTGAACCCTGTAGCCAGGTAGATGCCCCCTCTAGCCATGTAGCTGCCCCCTCTAGCCAGGTAGATGCCCCCTTTAGCCAGGTTGTTCCCCCCTCTAGCCAGGTTGTAGCCTCTTATAGCCAGGAAGCAGCCCCTTATAACCAGGTAGCTTCCCCCACTAGCCAGGTTGGTGCCCCCACTAGCCAAGTTGGTCCCCTCACTAGCCAGGATGTAGCCCCTTATAACCAGGTAGCTGCCCCTTCTAACCGAGTAGTAGCCCCTTATAACCAGGTAGCTGCCCCCTTTAGCCAGCTTGTTGCCCCCACTAGCCAGGTTGTTGCCCACTTTAGCCAGGTAGTAGCCCCCTTTAGCCAGGTAGTAGCCCTCTATAGCCAGGGAGTGCCCCTTATGGCCAGGTAGTGCCCCCCTATAGCCAGGTAGATGCCCCTTATAGCCAGGTAGTTCCCCTTATAGTCAGGTAGTGCCCCTTATAGCCAGGTAGATGCCCCTTATAGCCGACATAATCCAATAAATCCATTATAGTCTAACAGGGAAATCTGGAGAAAAAACAGAAACACTACAAAAAGCATAATAGAACTAAACTAATTTTAAAGTTCCACTATGGACATCACTTCCCCTCTGTGAGCTCTGATAGTACAGCAGTAAGATAATTGCTTGATGTTCCCTCTTTTAGGCTGCTATCCTATGGCAAGAGAAGTGTAAGTGTTATCAGCCGTTTATTCAATCAAAACAAGGCTCATTAATTGTTCATGGCTGGTGCATGGGAGAGCCCGGAAGTGTTGATGAAAAGACAATGTTATCAGCAGCACCTGATAAGTGTGAAGAAACACCCTATTACCCTATTTTCCTTTCATATATTTCTGGTCATTGTCTAATGATCTAGTGGTCTTGACTAATATTATCAGTCCTTGTCTAGAGAATAATAGAGCAATCATTATGTTATTACCTCCTATTTGTAATGAGACTATATAGACATAAGCAGCTGTTGATGTAAAGTCCTCGCACCTGTTCCATTTCAGAAGTTGTTATCCATATCTAGTAGTCTCCAGCCAGAGTGTTGTTCCAGTGATGGATACCAATTGTCACCCAGGTCGCGAGATAGTGAATCCTACTGGACCTCAGCTAAGCGATGGGCATTAAGCCACGCCAGGGTGCGGAGCTAAGATAGGTCCAGGTATTCACCAGAGTCCCGCCGCAAAGCGGGAATGACTTGCTGCGGCGCGGAGTCTACCATGTCGCTACCCTGACCCTGACTTGCTTGCGGAGGCAGCTGAGGTTGTTAGCGTGGGCCGAATCGTACAGGCAGGCTCGTAGTCAGGGGACGGGCAGTGTCAGGACAGGCGGCCACACAATGGGTTCGTGCAGTCTTCTGGACAGGCAGTAGGTCAGGGCAGGCGGCAAGATGCAGTGGCCTTCCGAGGAACGGAAGATAATGATACGGTATCACGGTAAAATCAGAACAAGGCTGGAAAGCTTTCTCAATAGGCTAAATGGCACATAAAGATCCGCAACAATAGCACCAGTGAGGAGTAGGCTTAACATGAGGGGCAGTGTCCGGCAATACCCAATTACCGGTGCTCTGGGCCTTATAAATTTCACAAGAGCCGGCCGCTGCACGCGTTTGCCCTTAGAGAATGGAGATCACGCCGCGCGGCGGGGAGATATGGGCAGCCTAGCAAACTGGAAGCACGGACCGGGGGTAAGTAGAGGGTGGACTGGCCCCGGCCTGGGTGAGCGTGCCCAAACCCGCCCCGACATTTGCGGGCGGCAGGCTCTGGCCGCTCGTGCGGGGGATACATGGGTGTGCCTGCGCCCGAGGACGGGGGTCGCAAGGGCACCACTCGTGACACGTACCCCCCACTTCGGTCTCCCCTCATTTCTGGCCTGGAGGATACCTCCCTTGAATGATGTTACGATCCCAGGAATGTTATTGTCCTCTTGGCTCCCAGGACATCTTTCAGGGCCCCCGCAAAAACCCCCTTCCAGTCAATGAGAAAAAACTCGTTCCCTCTGAACGTCTTCACCATCTAGAATATCCTTTACCGTAAAGACTTTGTGGCATTCGGCCCCAGGACGTGGGCAGGAGCAATGTAACAATATGCCAAGGGAAGCGATTTTAGGACGACGCGGGGATTCAGAGACCTGAAGAGAGTCATGGAAAGGAGTTCGGGCCGCATAGTGGAGTGGAAGGCGGATCTTATATGCTCTGGATTGATGCAATTAAGCACCTAGAAATAGGGCCAGGAACCGGAGGACAGCATCATAGCTGGTTTACCTTGAAAACGTATATGTGTATTTAGCACGGACAACCACCACCTTGTCACCTGGCAAGAAGGTTGGCGGACGGTCTTCTCTTTTTGTTGCTTGTTGCTCTTGGTACGGGCGGGAAAGCCTGGCTTAGAGAATTGGTATGCGGCTGTTTCACAGTTAGCTTGTCAGGTCCTGGACCAGCTCCTTCTCCTCACCAGCAGGGACCTCCTAGGGCACAAGAGCAAGGGGGAGGTGTTGGGCTGGGGTATGTCGCACGTAGACAATATTAGAAAGGTCGGCTAGGAGCAGTCGGGCAGACTCACAAGAGTCCAAGGGAAGTTATAGGAAAAATCTCGGCACAGGGCACAAGTGACCAATAATACTGGACGCCGCAGAGACAAAGTGGCGCCGGTTAGCAGCCTAGGGTCTTCTGAGTTTACTCTCTCTTACCTGCCCATTGGACTGCGGGGGTGGGAAAGCGAAGAAAGCTCCCAGTTTCACTTTGTAGTTGGTTGCAGAGGGGCGCCAGCGAAACAGAATCCGGGGAGACAAAATTGATGCCCCATGGTCACGACAACTATGTGCCGAGGGATGCCCCATGCAGACGGAGAAAATATGTAGAAACAAAAATAGTACTGGCACACGGCGAGGGCTGAGGGCAGACCAGGCTAGAGAAACTAAAAGTGGGACATCTTTGAAAATCCGGTCTGTAACAACCCATTGATCACGGTGTTGCCAGAAGAAACGGAGGGAGATCACATGCTCTAAAATCCTATGGCCACATGGGTCCAAGGACAGCTGGGTATAGGTAGAGGAGGAGCAGAACTGCAGAGTTTGAGACGGAGGGGAAGGCTTCCGGGCACAGGAAAGCGCAGGACTCTCGAAACTTCACGAACATCCTGGGCTAGGAGACACGGCCAAAGGATAGAATACGAGAGAGATGAGGGAGCAGGACCTCCCTGCACTCCCGGGATGCACCTCTGCACTCGTCCGAGAGCTGGGCGGATTTATGCTTGCGGGAGAAATGCGTTGAAGGTCTACCGGAGCTGGCTAGAGTGGAGCGTGGAGTGGATTCTGTCCCCAGCACATCCGAAGCACCGCTGAGAGAGCGTCGGCCTTGACATTCGCGTTCCACCAGGGGACGAAAATGAACTAGAAAATTAAATGGGGAAAAGAGGAGGGACAACGAGCTTGTCGGCGTGGATTTTCAAGCGCTTGAGCAGTCTGGAGAATATAGCAGGTTTTATGGTCAGTATAAAATGCTGACCTGGGTGACGAAGCCCCCCTCCAAGGTAGATACGCCACTCTTCCAGGAGCCAGCTTGCATGGACAGTAACTCCGGTCGCGATAGGTGTAATTCCCTTATCAGCAGAGGAAAAAAAATTTTATGGAGAAAAAAAGCAGCTTACAGTGACGGGGTATTGCCTTTGGAGTCCTGTCTGGGGAGTTCGGCCGCCACTGGCCCCAACAGTGGTAGGCGTAGACCTCAAGAAAAAATTGGTTTTCTTGTATTGGCCGGGGAAGAGGTAGAAAAGGCGGCAGAGGCGAGGAAGCAGACTCTTTACTTAGAGAAGGCTTACTATTCTGCGCTGGTGGCAAGAACTTTGGAATTGCGCGTTCTTGTATTGGTCAGTGCCACTTTGGGAGATTACACCAGCGAGGAGAAATGTGGCATAAATTGCCTTTATAGTTGACGCGAAACCCCAGGATTCTTTGTATGGATCGAAGGGCCCACGGGGCGCGGCCCCACTGTAGGACGGTCAGCACATTAGTGGGAGTTCACATCTGCAGGCCCTTGTCGGAAATGATGTAAGCCGAGGAACGGGAGGCTCGGCTGATGAAACTAGAAACAGGACTTCTCGAGCTTGGGCATAGAGGCGGCGCTCGGCCCTTAGACGTCTGGATAGGACCTTCGTGACGTGAGCTTGTAGCGGCGGACTCAACGGTCGGGCACCGCTCGAGAACACCAGATGTAGTCTAGGTAAACAACCACGCACGTTGTACCTAGGACGGTCCCGGAAGATGTCAGTTTGACGAATTCTTGGGAAGACGGCCGGGGGTCATTGCAGAGCCCGCTAATGGGCATGCACAGGTAATCGATGTGCCCGTTCTGCGGGTGTTGAAGCGGTCTTCCATTCAATCGCCATAATCGTAGTCGTATGAGGTTATATAGCCCTCGCAGGTCCAGTTTAGTGATTGATCTTGGCTAACTCGTAGCCCGTCAAAAACTCAGTGATCACGGGGCAGAGGATAAACAGTTCTTTAACGTGATCTTGTTGCGGCTCCGTCGATAGTCTATGCAAGGACGTAGGAGCACACCGTCACCTTCTTAGCACATGAAAAGCAACCCGGCCAAGCTGGATGAGGAGGACTTGCGGAGGACCCCCTTCTGGAAGATTCTCCCTTGATATATGTAGAATGAAGCCAAGGTCTCAGGATACCGGACAGGGGGTAAACCGTTGCCACGTGTGGAGGACGACGTCACGGGAGAGAATCAATAGGACAGTCACTATTGGGACGATGGAGCTCGGCAACGTCTCTGCCTTGCTTATCGGAAAGACGTTGCAAAGGCTTCGGTATGGTGCTGGAAGGCCCGCGTCCAGAGACCTTCTTAGGTACAACACAGCGAGGAAAAGAAGCGCGTAAGCAAACCGGGACGTAGGTGCACCAAACAGCCGAGACTGACACTCTGAAACCCCAACTCTGGACTTCGCCCAGTCATGTCAGCGACCGAGGAACTGGAACATGGCGCTGCAGCCACGGGGAGAACTCACAGGAGAATGGGTACGAGAAGATAGGTCGGCCTATCGCACGTCATAACGCAAGTCTTCTCCTTGTGCCAGAACGCTCCTCCTTGTAGGAACAGAGGCTCACGTGCGGATACGAATGGGATCACTGAGATCTCTCCACTGACAGTACAGTCAGTGGAGGAGAGTAGGGGCTTTCTTCCAGGAGGATTCACTCAGGGAGATTATGCACAGTAGGGAACACCAGGGCAGCGCTCCAAGAACATATTCACAGACTGACCATCGAGTCCAGGAATGGCATAGCAGCCGTGAAACTGGGAACCCAGGCCCAGTGCCCGCACACTCACCCTCCAACATCCTCCTTACAACACTCACCTCCTCACCAACCCCCCCCACCAACCCCCTCACCCGCCCCCCCCTTCCTTTCCCCGCTCGATCACTTGCGGCTAGGTTCAGGCGACGGAGAGGGCTTGCTTCTCACTAGGGACGCCTCTCCTACATTACCCTAAGTGCGCGCCGTTTCCCGGAAGATGCGAGGTGGCGCAGTAGGACAGGATATGCAGGAAAATGGTCTGCACCTGCCACAGTACAAGATAATACGATTCTTCCTTCCCCGTCTTCAACTGGTTAGCTCCGACGCAGACCAGGTGGGCTATATCAACTCCATGGCATCTCGGGCAAGCATTTGGAGGGGAAACGTGGCGGCGCTTTGAATTACATAGAGACAGGACGAGGGAAGTACGGCGTGGGTCTAGGCCTGTTCTCTGTTCTGACGGAGTTCCTCCTGTCGTTCGAGGAAACGGATGTCAATCCGGAGTTGTGGCCAGGGAGATTAAGGGTCACTCAAAATAAGAGGAGGGTCCCGGGGAACGATATAGGAATCACTTGATGCGGGCTGGAGTGGCCTCCTTCTTGAAAGGTGGGCAGTCAACGCCAGCTTCTTTCCAATGATAATTTGGAAGCCATAAAGTGCGGAACGGAGGAAACGTCACGGCATAGTCGCTACAGCTGAGTCTTTGGGCCGCGGGTTTAGCAAGGCGGGTCTCGACAGACAGAAGCCCGGGTCGCGTATCATCGAAAAAACTCATACCGACTCGGTGTAGGATTGTAGCAAGGTAGGTGTGGACAGGATGCGTCCCTGTCCCATGAGGGGGGTAGTTAGCCGGCCAAGGGTTTACCGGAGAAGAAGGTCCTGAGCCCACCAGAACAGCCACCTTCGATACGTTCGGGGAGGACAATTGGTTTGCCCATTTATCCGATATGCTGGGAGCATTGGGTGATATAAATGCCCCTGCCAGGCACTTGGGAGTCCCCCATCGAATTTGGACAGGAAGGGACGTCACAGAAAACCGGGAGGGGCTCAGCGGGCGGGGAGCACGGGGGAGGGGTTTGCTGCTCGCTGACGCGGCCAGGAACTGCTGCATCTGGCGGAGAGATGGGCTAAGTTGCTGGGCTTTGATGACAGCGTTCTTTGAGACTGCTGATGAGCACACAATGGCGGTGCGGGTCTGCGGATATACGGGCGGCTGATGCAAGCAGAGCAGAGGCACCTTGGCGTGATCCATGGCACCGGATCTTACTGTCAACGGTCGAGGATAGCTGGATCCTCTGGACCACCGCAAGTGATGGTGTAAGCCACACCAGGGAAGCTGGAAGAATGTCTAAGGTACGTTCCCGGGTTTTCACCACAGCCCGCCACATATAAGCGGGATGGACTTTGCTAGCGCTGGAGGTTAACAGGTCGCATACCCTGACGTACGTGACATGCTTTGGGGAGGCAGCCGACGGTGTTAGCGTGGTTGTAGCATCGTTTTCAGGCGCAGGCTCGTAGTGCCAGAGCAAAGGGCAAGGGAAGGTAAGGCACACGGCAGCAATGTTCGTGGTCGTGGACAGGCCAGTAGGTTCAGGGCAGGCAGCGCAAGATGAGTTGGTGCGGAACTCGGAAGCTAATTGTACGGTAGACACGGTTAAATCAGATAACACGCCTTGGACACGCTTCGTTCTCAATGGCTAACAATGGCACTAAAGATCCACGGCAACAAGCACTGGAGAAGGGGAGACCTTTAAATAGGGCGGCTACGTGAAGGAAAAGAACAATTACCGGTGCACCTTGGCCCTTTTAAATTTTCACAGAGCCGGCCAGCACGCGTGCCTTAGAGATCGGGGCACCGCAGCGCGCCGGTTGAGACTTGGAGCAGCCCAACAGGAGACCGCGGCCGGGTAAAAAAAGTATGTTGGTTGTAATGGCAAGGCGGCCCGTGTGTTATTTCGAGCGGCCCCATCAGCACCCTCCGACATAGAGGCGGGCAGGTTTGCCGCTCTGTGCCGCGGGACCACGGGTGTGCCTGCAACCGGGGACGGGGGACGCCAGGCCCAGCCCACCACGTGACAACAATATTTTATATGTAATTTTAAATTGCATAGAACTTGTAAATCTAGCACTTCTTACCCTTCGTCTCACCTGTATACTCTCATAGATTGTAAGCTCTAGCAGGGCCCTCACACCTTGTGTCTCATCTGTAAGTAGCTTTTCATTGTGCAATGTATGTCTCTTTGTCTGTACCTACACCCTCCAAATTGTAAAACGCTGCGGAATATGTTGCCGTTATATAAAGATTATTATTATTATTATTAAAGGGGTTTTGCCACGAAGTAAAAATGACGTGGGAAGTTTGCAAATTAAATAACAAACATTTTCACCATTCATTATTATTAAAAATTCTGCACCGTCTTTGTCTTAGCTGCTACTTTAGTGATTCATTGTTTACAGCTCGTCTCCAGGGGATACGACCAGGGCTGAGAGCTCCTCAGTCCTGGTCGCACATGCTCAGACATCACTTCTCCTCTCAGGCAGCTACTGAGTGTTCAAACCCCACATGCTGTCATTCTACTCCCGTCCTCTGTATTCCTTAGTAATTAGTCAAACAGTGCAAATAAATAAAAAAGAAACCTCAATGAGGTCTGTGCATTGATAAAGAGAAAAAAAAAAACACAGATTTGGTTCCTGCAGAGATTTGAACCTAGGACCCTTGTGCTGTGAAGCAAAATCATTACCTCTCAGCTACTCACAATGCATTACATAAATAGACCTTTCTTTGACTACAGAGAGGAAAGGCCTGGTGATGTCATCCTGCTGAGTCACATGACAAGCAATTCAAACAAATCACACACGCCTTCTTCTGAGTACACAGAGCTGAAGAGCTGGATGCAGGAGGCATGAAATGAGATCATGGCAAAACCCAAAAAAATATTGCCACAAATTCTAAACAATAAAGTTTTCCATCACAATGATATTAATAGGGTTCAGGCAAGTCTCTGCCTTTTGAGATTGGCAGTAACAAGAATATTAATTTTGGGATGTAATATACTGAGGACAGTGCTTGTAGAGGTTTTAAAAATTATGTAAGAGCAATGACTTAGACATAAAGGCAGGGTGACATCTGGTCTTCCTGTAGATCTTTGCCTCCAGACTAATATAATTTTCTCAGTTTAAGATGACATACTGATAATTATCACATTCTAGGGATATTTAACGTGGATTCTGTTCACTCAAGATTTAGGCATAACAAAAGACAATCTTTATGCTCTGCATCAGAAATCAAGAGTGATTGCTGTGTGGGGAAGGGTCATCGTGTATGGGTTTTAAAATTGGCAGTGAAAAAGGCCAATCCAGCAGTGTAACTACTGACAACCACAGAGGGTTAGGAAGACCAACGCATCCTGCCTTAGAACACCTAAAGCACCCAGCGGAGCAGAGCGCCACCGCCGCCCTGCCTTGCTGCTCAACCTTGTAGTTCTAAGGCCATAGGCCTTAAAACTACTAGAAGTTGGTTGTGTGCTATGACGTCATATCATCGCGACACCTGTCCCGGGCTTCAGTAGGACTGCAGCTCATTGGAGAAATCAACCTGTGGCCTATCTACTGCCTACTTACTTACCTGGAGCCTACCAACCTACCTTCCTGTAACATACCAACCAAGGACCTCCAACCTGCTTGGGACTTACCTACCTGGGTCCTACCAACCTACCTAGGGCCTATCGACCTATCTGCTTACCTGCGGCCTTGCCTGCCTACCCACCTACCTAAAGCCTCTACCTGTGGCCATGTATGACTACCTACCAACCTAAGGCTTTGCCTGCCAACATACCTGCCTACTCAGGGCCTTGACAAGCTACTTGAAGCCTTTTTTTATGTATGTACCTGGGGCCTTCCCTAGGTGAGGCTTTAACTACTTATGGCCCTATCTACCTACCTACCAACTGGGGTCTTACTACATTATCAGTGACCTATCTACCTATATATCAAGTGAGGAGGAGGCTACCTATTTAATAGCATGTGTTTGGTTAACTAATTTGGAGGGCTATCTGCTTAATTAAGGCTACCTATCTAAAAGTGGGGTCTACTTATCTGCAGGGTCATATTTAGAACTCAAACTGCCCTAGGTTCATTAGATGGCTGTCAGCCAAATGCTGATTATTTTTTTTTATATCTTACAGGTTTCTCCTATGAACTACATCGGACTGCATTGGACCAGTGTTGAATCCGTTTCTTTAATAAAATAGTCAATGAGGGATGTTGTTGGGGAGTGCTTATTTAATTAAAGTATTATTGTGTTCTTTTAATGTATTTTTTTTACCACTTTTTTCCAGTGTTAGTAAAAGAAGTAACTTACCAATGTCTCTCTTTTAATAGTACTGGGGCTTGGTGTTTTTTTTGTTAGCCCAAAACTAACACCAAGCCCCAGCGGTAGTAATACAGAGACATCTGTCAAACACCTCTGTTACTAACACTAGACTAAAATGGTAAAAAAAACACACCGACACAACACAAAAAACATTTTTTGTTTAAATAAACTCTCTCCAACACCAGCCCTCACTGACCAGAAATCAATCCAACGCTGGTCCGACGTAATCCAATAAATCCATCATAGTCGAACAGGAAAATCTGGGGAAAAAACAGAAACACTACAAAAAGCATAACAGAACTAAACTTCATCATACATCATGTTTGCGGCTGATGTATAAAAGAAAGGTGTAAAAGAAAGAGTTTGGACCGCAGAATATGATTCTGAGGGGTACAGGCCATAGCCATAGCACAATCTCCAGGGAGTTAGTCCTCTGTTACTCCCCAACCCTCTAGGAGGCTGTGCCTCTAAACTAAGGCCTGTACCCACTCTTCCACCCATGGGAAGATTTTACAGAGATGGGGGAAAGTGAGGGAGGTATTAAAAAAGTGAGGAGTCTAAGATATTTGTGTGCAAATTCTGCAGGGATGAGTTGTGGCCAGAAGTCAGCATGTCGGTCTTGACTGGATGAAGAAGAAAAGGAAAAGTGTATACACTGGTATATACCATTATATGGTCAATTTGCAATTAACGTTTCCATTTCTGAGTTTCCCCTCTTGTATAGGGTGCATCAGTCTTTAGGTCCTTGTACAGTCCTGTTCAATCTCTCATGATAGGCTGCCAGCACTGGTTGCTATAGCTACAGACCTGGCTTCTACTGCAGCCTAGTAAAAGCCAGTAAACACACCCCTGAATTCAAAATGAAACCAAGAAAGTAGGACTGAGGTAAGATAAATCAATGTATTGAGACAACCCCTTTAAGCCCCAGGCCTGAAAATGCCTTAATGACCAGCTACATTTGTTTGTTTTTCCCTCCCAGTGTTTCAATGGTCACAGTGATGCAGTTGTATAAGGACTTGTTTTATGCGGGAGAAGTTGTATTTTTGGGAGGCATAGTATGTTTACACATAAAGTACTGCAGAATTTTTAGTATTTTTTTATTTATTTTTGTATTTTTTTAATTACCTTTTTACATAATTTACATTTCCCACTAAATAACCTGTTAGATAACTTCTACTTGTTATTATGGTCGTGTAGATACCTAATGTGTAATTTTTGTTTGTGTAATGTATGCAAAAGTATTTTTTTATTTTTTCTACACTATTTTTTTACTCTCATTAAGGGAGAACTATAACACTTTTTTTTTACACTTGGTAATGTATTAGCATATTCATGTATGCTAATACATTACAATCTGTGTCATATTGATACAAACAGCAGTCAGGGTAGCACACAGTGTGTCCTGACCGCAGGCTTCCTATACTGACAACCCTGGGGCTGCTGCAGGTCTCCAGGGCTTACCGTACAGACATTCCACGGGCTACATCGGTTCACCAGGAGTCCTGATTACTCGATGGAGCAGGGGAATGCCCTTTGATTATGCTGTGGTCATGGACTGCGGCCTCATAAAAATAATTGTGCATATATTATACACACAAAAAAAATCTACACATATTTGGTATCCACATGACCGTAATAACCTGTAGAATTAATCTAACAGTTATTAAGTGTGAAATGTGAATGGTGTAAAAAAAAATTTAAAAAAAACAAAAAAAATGTAAAAAACTGTTCGTGCTCTTCAGCTAATTCTCTGATATTCAATTTGAAATCCAGGGACGAGTCTCTCCTCCCAGGAGGCGTGTCTCTCCTTCCAGGAGGCGTGTCTCCCCTCACTGAAGAACTGTGACATCATCATTTTGTATGAAGCAGGGGATGCAGAAGGTTGTCTGGATATGCAGCCTCCTGCATGCTTCTTATGTCTGCAGCCTTCAGGCTCCACAAGCTCCCTGCTCTGCTATATGCAGTTATACAGTCAGCCTGAACTGATGAGACATATGAGGAGTGTACACTGCCCCTTCCCTCCTCCCCTTCTGTTACCAGACAGGAGACTGTATGACTGTGGTATATGGAGGGAACAGAGGATGTAACACTGTTATATATGAGGGGATCTGTGACTTAAACAGGCAGCAATTGTCCAGATCATTCACCCTAGAGCTGGGAGATGAGTATAGAGCCAGCAGACCTTGGTTTCACTATCAATTTTAACAGCTCAGAGGGGAGAAAACACAGAGTGTGTAGGCAGCCAATCACAGTGCAGCGGGCATAGCTGGGGCGTTTCCTGTGTTGGGGCGTATCCTGTGTATCACAACAGGCTGAATGAAGTGTCAGCCAGCCAATCACAGTGTAGGGGGCGTGTCTAGCGCGGGCGGGATCTGGCCAGGAGGCGTGTCTCGACCAGCAACAGCAGAAACAGAATACAGATTTACAGAAAAGCTCATATCTGCTAAATCAAGTGACAGAGGTAATGCAAACCAATTACACAAGTGCTTATTTTTACTGTCCCCATAATCTGAGACATGATCTTTGTAGCAATAAAACCTCTTTAAACTACTTCACCATAAAGTACAACTTGTTTCGAATAAAACGAGGCCTCATACAACTGCGTCATTGAAAAAATAAATAAGTTACAACTGTTGAAACGCAAGGAGGCAAAAACTAAAAAAAATATTCTGGTCATTAACTACTTTTCAGGCGTTCGGCTTAAGGGGTTAACTGATAGTGTGTCATATAATTGTAATGCCCCCCCCCCCCTTGTCTGTGTTTCCCTCCTCTTATTGTGCAGTCTTTATGTACTTGTCTGTGTATTGTACTCATTGGTGGCAACAGAGTGTTGCTGTCATGTCAGAGGAGGTGCAGTGGGCCCTGACTGCCACCCAGCTCACTGTCCCTGCTTACTTGGTGTGCTGCCCTAAATGGCAGACCCCAACTGGACGACAAACCCTATGCTACTAAGTGCGGGGCTGTCATGGGAGCGCAGAGTCAATCAGTCTGGGTTGATAACGGTTGGGAACGTCAAAGACAAGAATCGGAAACCAGAAGAATAACGAGAAATAAGCCAAGGGTCAAAACATGGACGGTAACGCGGTACAGAATCAGAGGACAAAAACATAGTCAAGAAGCAAGCTGAGGTCAGGTAAGCTGGAGTATACAAACAAACTAGGAAACAAGAGGAAGCGCAAAGAGATAACCTTTCTCAGGCAAAGACTCACAGGACTGAGCAGGTTTAAATGAGGCGCCCGGACACCGCCCCAGCAGACGATTGGTGCGACGTCCGGTCCCCCGAATGGCCTGTGCGACACACCCTCTGACCTGATTAGAAGCCGAGCTGTCCATCCTAGGCTCATCAGCCAGGCCTTTCCCTGGGTGTGTCGACTGGCCAGAGGGATTAACCCTTGCAGCATCTTGCTCCCCCACAGCAGAAACGCGTGCCGTTACCGTTTTAGGAAGGGCCACTGGACCCTTCCCTGGTTTGTCCGGATGAGAGTCGTGGAATTCCCATATCAGAGATTCAGCGTGGATGAATCTGGCCGGAACCCACGACCTCTCCTCCGGACCATATCCCTTCCAGTGGACAAGGTACTGTAGGGATCTCTGCACTCTATGGGTCTTAGATACGAGCAACTTAGTACTCTAACTCACCCTCAACGCTAACAGGAAGAGGGGGTTTAGAAGGTGAAGTCAGAGACAATATGTAACTCTTTAATAGTGACTGATGAAAGACGTTATGAACCTGGAGGCAAGGAGGTAACTTATGGCCCATAGCAGCAGCCTAGAAGCTGGCGATGAACTGGCAATGTCCCGCTGAAGGAGGGACATTGGGCGTCCTGTCGGGACATTGCTAGGGCCGTGGGACACGGCTGCCAAAAGCGGGATACCTGTTCACCTTAGTTTAACCCCTTAGGCTATGTTCACACAATGTATTGCGTCGTGTACAGTACGCGGCGCAATATATTGTGTGCTTCGGGAGCTCGCGCTGATCAGCGCATACTCCCGAGGCGCGGGGGGCCAGAAGCCCGCCGACACCATAGACATGCATTACTTATCATGTCACTCATCTCCCCGCGCGTACAATATGATCGTAGTTGACAGTTTTGTGTTTAGAGCACTCTCTGTAAGCGCCGGAAGAAAAAGAAACCTCTGTTCCCTGGCGCTGTGGCATAAAAAAAATACATTCCTCTGCTCCATCCGGTGACCATGGCTCCTGGTAGTTCGATGGAGCCCAGAGAATGTCTGTACAGTCAGCCCAGGGGGTCTAGAGAAGCCCCAGGGCTATGTATAGAAAGCCTGTGGTCAGGGCACACTGTATAATGCCCTGATTGCAGCCTGTGTCAGGCGATGTTCACACGGTTTAATTGCGGGGCGCCCCGCAATTATGCCGTGTGAACGGG
This sequence comes from Phyllomedusa bahiana, assembly GCA_025379985.1. Classification (NCBI taxonomy): domain Eukaryota; kingdom Metazoa; phylum Chordata; class Amphibia; order Anura; family Hylidae; genus Phyllomedusa; species Phyllomedusa bahiana. Next base: position 7,130 of record JAODAL010046178.1, on the reverse strand, counting down.
GGCGGGGCGGGAGTGGGGGGGCCCGGCACCCCGCAGGCCCATAGACTATCATTACTTGCGGCACGTATACGCCACTGGTAATTGACATGTCACTTCTCTCCCTGCCCGCCGGATTCGCCGAGCGGGTAGAGGAGACATAATCCATAGTTCTCTATGAGAACTGTGGATTACCGTAATGACTGGGACGTATTTCAGCCCGTAATTCGCGCAGTACGCCGCGAATTACAGGTTGAAATACGTGCCCCAATAAGCCATGTGAACAGTGCCTCAGTATGACACAGATTGTAATGTATTAGCATATTCATGTATGCTAATACATAACTAAGTATAAAAAAAATTGTTCACAAGTTCTCCCTTCATGAGATTAAAAGATAAAAAAATGACGACTGTTGAAACGCAAGGAGGCAAAAACACGGCGCAATACACCTTCATTAATGCTGGTGAAAGTACATGCTGGCCAGCGTGTACTTTTCAGACGAGGCAGCACTCTGCGCCGAGAAATCCAATCATAAAATCTGGATGACGAAAGTGATTTTACTAGTAACATTTTTTTACCTATAGGGATTTAGCTCCAACGGTAGCCTTTACACATGAACCAGCAGCAAGGTTGGTGCAGATTAGACGGGTGCTTCTTTATTTTTTCCACACATTGAACACACACAACAACCAAACACAACAGGCTTGCATCAGCCTGCGCCCCTGTATGTAAACAGTCTTTAAGGGAGCTAAAGTATGTAGCACGGATATCACAGTTCCTGTTGCCCGCACAGGGCTCTCACCTGTCCAATGGTGAGCAGGGCACAGTGCCGCTTCCAGAAAGGTATACTGGTTGCCTCAGAACCTGTAAAACAGAACTCTTTACTCCACAGCCTCTAGCAGTGAGACTAGGCACCACACTCCCTAGCTCACCTGACTACCAGGCTTACATAGTCAACAAACCTGGCCTGGACCTGGAAACGTGGAGCGACCATCCCACCCAGCTCTTTCTCCGCTCCGGTAAAAACCTGGCCCGGACAATTGCTACTAGCAACTATATAATAGGTGTCAGTCGCCTAATGCTGCTGACAAATAATAAACAATGGGTTTTTACCTCCCGACACCAGGCATATCAGTGACACATACCTTCCATCAATGATGGCCCTTTGTGTCCTCTCACATAACCCCCTCCTCTGCCCAAAACCGGGGTTCTGGGCACCTTCAGCCCACATGCAATGTACCCTCGACAGGGCATCTTCATTACCTTGTAGTCTGCCTGGCCTATGCTCTACCAAGTCCTGTAGAGCTAAGAATCAGCAGGTGACCCGAGCATTTTTCCCCTTTTTCTCACTTAACCACCTGAGGGGGGCATGATCCGATATCAGTCTGAACTTACATCCCAATAAGTAATATTGGAGGGAATCTAGTGCCCATTAATGGACAAGCACTTTTTCGATAATGGAGTATTTACGTTCTGCTGGTAACAGCTTCCTTCTAAAATAACTGATGGGGTGTTCATATCCATTAACTGCTTGGGACATTACTGCGCCGAGGCCTACATCCGACGCTTCAGTCTGAACGACCATTTCACGGGAGATATCTGGGCTACTAAAATTGGCTGTTTGCAAAGGGCCGATTTTAGCTCCTGGACAGCCTTCTCCACCTTTGGGTACCACTTGATCATGGCCAATTTCACCCCTTTCGTGATATTGGTCAGGGGAACCACTATCTCGGCAAACTTGGGGATAAACCTCCTGTGACACCCCACAATTCCAAGGAATGCCCTGACCTGCTTCTTGGTGACTGGATGGGGCCAATTCTGGATGGCCTCAACTTTATTTAATTGTGGTTTTATCTCACCTCATCCGACTATATAACCTAAGTACTGGGCTTCTTCCATCCCCATGGCACACTTACTAGGGTTGATAGTAAAGCCAGCCTTCCTTGATGAGTCCAGGACAGCTTGGACCTTACCGAGGTGACTTTCCCAGTCTTGGCTAAAGATGACTATGTCATCAAGGAGGGCAGCAGCATTTTACAGGTGTGGAGAACACCGTCTTTTCTCTGGCCTCCTTAGATAACGGAATCTGCCAATAGCCCTTAGACAGATCTAGGGTCGTGATGTACTGTGCTGGACCTAATCTATCAGCTCATCCACCCTGGGCATGGGGTAGGAGTCCACCGTAGATATTTTGTTTAGCTTTCGGTAGTCGTTGTAAAACCGCCACTCGCCATTGGGTTTTGGGACCAGTACTATGGGACTAGAGCACTTACTTTTTGACTCCTCGATAACACCCAAGACCATCATTCTCTGAACTTCCTTGGCAATGACCTCCCGGCAGGCCTTGGAAATCCTGTAAGGTTTCAAATGCACCCTGGCTTGTGGCTCTGTAAGGATCTCATGCTGAATCATGTTCATTAGACCTGGTGACTCTGTAAACAGACCCCTATTTTGTTGCAGTAGTTGCTTACATTGCTGTTTCTGGGAGGGCGACAGGGTCTCTGTGTATCTCACCTTCTTAAGGTCTGCTTCTGGGTGGCTCACCATGCAGGGGGCTTCTGGAGGGTCCCTATCTTTCCAAGGCTTCAGCAAATTGATGTGATAGATCTGATAGGGTTTCCTCTTGTCTTGTTGGTGTACCTGGTAGTTTACTTCGCCTATTCTTTCCACTATCTCATATGGTCCCTGCCATTTTGCTAGAAATTTACTTTCTATGGTGGGCACCAATACCAAAACTTTATCTCTCGGACTAAATGGTCTAAAATGGGGGAAATCAGGGTGCATCTTATAGTCAGAATGCGCTGTCTCGGCCTGGCAGGAGGGTGAGGAGGAACGATGCGGCGGCAGTATTTAAGGGGTTAAACCCAGCTCCCTGCAGCATCGCTCCTCTCTAGGCTAATCAGTAATAGCAGGGATGGAGCCGGCTCTGTCCTTGTTGTTAACACCTTATACACTGCGGCCATCACAGCCGCAGTGTCTAGCTGAATGAGAAGCTCCTCTGTCCCTCCCCGCAATGTATTTGGTGTGGGGGGGGGGGGGAGGTTTGGTTTTTATGGCACCAAGAAGCCTCATTCAGGATTCCTCAGCTGCCATGTATGTACACCTGTTACAGGGTGTAATAGATAATGAATGACTGAAAATCTCATATATTTTAGCAGTTCAATAGTACTTCTGTATATAGGACAAGGAATTCTGCCCCCTAGTGGTCAAGTACCCTAGGGGGACTAAGAATTAAAGTAAAAAAAAAAAAAGTAAAAAATTAATATTAAATAACTCCACTTTTGCCGTTTTACAAATAAAAAAAGTTACATATAATTGGTATCGCCACGACCGTAAAAGTCCGATCTATTAAACTATGGAATTTTTTCTTCTATGCTGTACAGCATACAGGATAAATGCTGTTAAACGCCAAAATTGTGGTTTATTTTTTAGTCATTTCATATCCCCAAAAAATTGGAATAATAAGTCATCAAAAAGTCGCATCTATCCCAAAATGGTACCAATAAAAACTATACTTCAGCCCAAAATTTTTGCTAACATTTTTTTTTCCTACTTTCATCTTGTAAAGCCTAGGTGTGTCGTATGGTCTGAAAAATACGGTATAAACCTTTTTAAAAAAAATAAATTAATGATTTTGTATAAATAACTTATACTGCTCATTTCGATACATTTTAACAACTTTTTTTAATGTCTTTCAGGTACGTGTCTGTCCCTGTCTTTGGGACAAAACATCTCCAGGGTACAGCAACCGGAACCGACTTGACAGATAGTGGAAGAACATCTGAAATATGCATTGAAAAAGCGTCAAAAGACACTCCTAGAACCTGATGAGTAAATTTCCTCTTCAATACGCCACTAAAAATTCAAATACTCGTTGGAAATCGGGCGTTTTCAGACAAGTATTTGAAGCGGATTTGAAGAGGATTTTGAAGAGTAAATTTATTCTTCTAAAAACGCCGTGTTAACATATCCTATGACAGAGTCTCAGTGAGATCTAATCTATGCTATGATTAACCACAGTGCGATTGTTATATTACAGTTGTTGTGTGTGCTACATTAAGAAATACAAATAATACATTGAGAAAGAAAGAGAATTGACTGTACCTTATTTGGTGTCCATCAAACATTATCCATCCCATTTACACACTTCATAATGTGGAGGTTCCTCTTGAACCACCAAAAAGCCCTTACCCATTAAGGCATGGACTCCACACAAGACATCTGAAAGTGCCCTGAGTTATCTGGTTCAAAGATGTTGGCTGCAGACTCTCTAAATCCTGTAAATTGGAAGGTGGGCCTCCAAGGATGGAACTTGTAGAATTGTAGAGGCAACACCTTTATCTCTTTGTCATGTTCCTCAAACCATTCCCGAACAATTTTTGCAGTGTGGAAGGTGCATTATGCTAGTAAAAGAGGCCGTTGCCATTAAGAAAGACTACTGCAATCAAGTAGAGTCTGTTGCCAAGTTACTACATTTTTTCTGGTTCCAAAATATCAACTTTAAAAACTGACTGTTCACTTGTTACCGAATGTATCTCATTCCTATTATACACTCACCGGCCACTTTATTAGGTACACCATGCTAGTAACGGGTTGGACCCCTTTTGCCTTCAGAACTGCCTCAATTCTTCGTGGCATAGATTCCACAAGGTGTTGCAACGATGCTCAATTGGTACCAAGGGGCCCAAAGAGTGCCAAGAAAATATTCCCCACATCATGACACCACCACCACCAGCCTGAACCGTTGATACAAGGCAGGATGGATCCATGCTTTCATGTTGTTGACGCCAAATTCTGACCCTACCATCCGAATGTCGCAGCAGAAATCGAGACTCATCAGACCAGGCAACGTTTTTCAATCTTCTACTGTCCAATTTCGATGAGCTTGGGCAAATTGGAGCCTCAGTTTCCTGTTCTTAGCTGAAGGAGTGGCACCCGGTGTGGTCTTATGCTGCTGTAGCCATCTGCCTCAAAGTTCGCCGTACTGTGCGTTCAGAGATGCTCTTCTGCCTACCTTGGTTGTAACGGGTGGCTATTTGAGTCACTGTTGCCTTTCTATAGCTCGAACCAGTCTGCCATTCTCCTTTGACCTCTGGCATCAACAAGGCATTTCCGCCCACAGGACTGCCACTCACTGGATGTTTTTCTTTTTCGGAACCATTCTCTGTAAACCCTAGAGATGGTTGTGCGTGAAAATCCCAGGAGATCAGCAGTTCTGAAATACTCAGACCAGCCCTTCTGGCACCAACAACCATGCCACGTCAAAGGCACTCAAATCACTTTCTTCCCCATTACTGATGCTCGGTTTGAACTGCAGGAGATTGTCTTGACCATGTCTACATGCCAAAAATGCACTGAGTTGCCGCCATGTGATTGGCTGATTAGAAATGAGTGTTAACGAGCAGTTGGACAGGTGTACCTAATAAAGTGGCCGGTGAGTGTATTTTTCTGTGTGCACGAAAGTTTTTATTGTTATGCTACTATATGAACAATTATTTTATATACAGTAGTTTACATTAAATATTTCACTTTAAAAATATAGCTTTGCAAAACTTTACTTTTCAATATTGTATTAAACTTTTTATTTTTTTATTTTTTACCGGGACCCAAACTACTTCTGGTTCCTCATGTACCATACATTTGTAGCAGATTTGGCAGTTGCATAGAGTTTTGTCCCATTTTGCTAATAGAAATAAAATTAATTGGAGTTGTCCAATTATGTAGATATTATGGTTATGGAATTTGTACTTAAAGGGGTTGTCTATTTGTTTAAAAACATTGTGCGCCTGTTGTTGCAGGGAAGGGGCACAGCCTTTTTTTAAAAAACAAATAGACAACCCCTTTCATCCATTAGTGTCTGACCCCAGGGGCGCAGCTATTGGGGGTGCAGAGGTAGCGGTCCCTACCAGGCCCTGTTGCCTGAGGGGCCCAAAAGACCTCCTGTCACATAGAAAGACACTAGTATTATAATTAGCACATAATAGTTAGGGTGCCGATTTAACTTTGTGCACTGGGGCCCAAGAGCTTCGAGGTACACCTCTGTCTGTTCCATTTTTTTTTTCATTTCTGTTTTCATCTCCCCACCTTCCAAGAGCCATACGTTTTCTTTTTTTCCACAACATATACAAATTAGGGCTTGTTTTGTATAGGACGAGAAGTATTTTTAATATTACAATGTAATGTACTATTTAATGTATTGGGGAGCAAAAAAAATTCTTTATGTTGAGGAACTGAATAAAACCCACAATTGCATAATTTATATTTATTTTAGGAGGGGAAGGGGATTTCTCAAGCCCATTGGGCGAAATAAATTACATAAATTTTATTCAGCAGGTCACTTTGATTCCAGTGATACCAAATGTATATAGTTTTTGTTATGTTTTGATACTTTTTAAAAATAAAAACAAATTATAAAATTTCTTTGTATCACTATTTTCTGAGACCATTTATTTTTACATTTTTCCTCTGGTAGCGCTGCTTGATAGCCCAAGTTTGTGCAATTTTTTTGTGCCTTTTTATTTCATTTTTTTCTGTGAGGTAAAAAAAAAAATAAAAAAAAAAATCACAGTTCTGTTCCATAGTTACATAGTTTACAAGGCCAAAAAAAGACAGATGACCATCCAGTTCAGCCTATTGTGCTATAGTGTTGATCCAGAGGAAGGTAAAAACCCCCATAAGGTAGAAGCCAATTGTCCTCATTTTAGGGGAAAAAAATTCCTTCCCGTCTCCAATCTGGCAATCAGAACCAGGGCTGTGGAGTCGGCAAGCCGAAGCCCCGACTCCGACTCCTTAATTTCCCAAACCTCCGACTCCCTCATACATGGCGCATATTTAAGTTATAACTTTACTGTAGTAAAATGGTAATATCAGACTTTTTGTCACCTTATGATACAATAATCAAAGCTATTTAGGTAGAACAGACACTGATAAAACAAAAGGGTAACAAATGTTTTGATCTTTTGAACACTTGTGGGAAGAGTTGAAGAAAAAGCTGTATTTGTATCCAAGTCCCGTCTGCACCCAAAATTGGGAATGTGTAGAAGAGACCTGGGATCAGATTTTGGTCAAGATTTTTCTTGAATCGATCCAGACCCAGAAGGATTAGGCAGTTTGAAAACCAAAAAGTGGATTTCCAAATACTAAAAAAAAATAA
>JAODAL010046177.1:0-31195 GCA_025379985.1 Phyllomedusa bahiana | reverse complement strand
AAAACCCACCAATCCCCCAATGCTTATTTTTAAAATCTGTTTTGCTGGCGCCAAAATTACAGGAAGCGCCGAAAAAGGCGCGATCTTAATAGATGATGCACAGATTTTAACCTAAATTATCGCATGATCTAAAAAATCCGATCACCATAAAAACTGTGCCGGTTTCAACTTTGTCGATAATAATCGCTCAACACTAATTATAATATGTTCCTTTCATTTGCACTATCTGCACTGAGGGAAAGGTTTACACATAGCAAGCTGATACTGAGAGACTGTGACTTGCTACCCATAGAATGAGAAGTTGGTAACTTTTCATTTTGCTAGAGGATGCACAGTTGAGTTTTGGAGGAGAAGATGCTAAGTAATTTCCAGAGTCGAGAATAGAAACTGATATTATGACAATGTTGTTGTAAGAGTTGTGCTTCTCCACTACTCTGATTAGAAGGTTCTAGATCATCTAGAAACTGTATAAAAGTCTAGCACACAGAGCCCTTAGGTTTTCTGCAGAGTCCAGTATTTAGCAGAAGAGACTCTGCTAGACTGCCTGTGTGACCAGACTAGAATTTTGAAGATACTAAGCCACAGATCCTGGGTCACCAGCCTTTTAACCAGGAAGCCAGCCAGACGACTGAGCCACAGACCATGGGACACCAGTGCTTCGGCAGCATATCAGACTTCTGAGAGAGAGAGGGACAGCTAGCCCTGGCCTTTCCTCAGCACAGAGCCTTTGTCTACCAGGGAGGAGACTAGAGAAGCTGCTCAGTGTCTTGCCTGTATTGTGTTGAACTTGAGATTCTCCATTAAAGACATGCACTGGTTTACTGCAGACCCCTTACTCTCTGGACTTATTTCCCATTGAGATGCACCATGTCTTACCAACCCTTTTAGAGAGCAGTAACACGTAGTGACACCTCAATGGTGGCTGGGGAATCCAGCGTAGAGTTTGGACCATCCCAAACCGGTTACTGCATAACGATGTATGGAGCTGGCTCACGCACAGAGCCGCTTATTAGCCAGTAGGTTTTTGCTGTTAGTTACGGCTTGCATCTGCCGACAGTATCCAGCATAGGAGATAGCACTGATTCTGAGCAATTAACTACTAAGATGCCACAGTCAATGTACCTGTGACATCTAAACAGTTAGGTAAAGCTGTGGCACCCTCTTCCATCACCAGATGATACCCCTGTAATATGATCACAGAGTGCCCTATTGTTGTCATGGCAACTGGGGACCTAATGAAGGTTTCCAGTCCTGCCATGATTGTACTCTTATTATAGCTTACCAAAGACAGGGTGTAATAAAAGAGCTATGAAAGATCTATAAATTTCATGAAATAACTTTTTTATAGTAGTAAAACATTGAAACTATGTAAATTTGGTATCACTAGAATTGTATCAATCTACATTACTCCCGTCCTCCCCCAATATATATTTACATCACATGGTAGAAAAAGGCTATAATTAAAAAGTAAATCTTATTCTACAAAAAAAGTTATGACTCTTGGAAAATGGGGAGGAAAAAACGCAAAACAAAACATGGGCTGGTCCTAAAAGGGTTGACAGACAAGATAATACGAAAGCAGCTTTCTGTACTCTCTAAAAACCTTTGTGCTAAGATATGATTGCTTAAAGTTACAGGCCCAAAGCCTGAGACGGCACTACTAGAAGATCATAATGAGTCCCAGAGTCAATGAATACTGTATGTTGAGGGATCTATGTACAGTATGTGGTATGGCTCCTGACATAGTTTTGTAAAGATGTTTTTCCTTCAAAGCTTTGTGTGTCATATCATTCATTTTAGGATATGTGGAGCCAAGAGAAACAATAGAAAGTATCTCACAAAAGTGAATGCAACCCTCGCATTTTTGTAAATATCATATCTTTTCATGGGAAAACACTAAAGATTTGACAATTTGATACAATTTAAAGTAGTCAGTGTACAGCTTGTATAACAGTGTAAATTTGGTGTTGCCTCAAAATAACTCAGCACAGCCATCAATGTCTAAACCGCTGGCAACCACTTGGAAAATTGCCAAATTGTGTCAATATTTTGTGTGGCCACCATTATTTTCCAGCACTGCCTTGACTCTCTTGGCAGTGGAGTTCACTAGAGCTCCACAGGCTGCCTCTTAAATCCTCTTCCACTCCTCTATGACAACATCACGATGCTGGTGGATGTTAGAGACCTTGAGCTCCTCCACCGTTCATTTGAGAAATTCCCACAGATGCTCAATAGGGTTTAGGTCTAGAGACATACTTGACCAATCCAGCACCTTTATCCTCATTTTCTTTAGCAAAGCAATGGTCATCTTGGGGGTGTGTTTGGAGTCATTATCATGTTGAAATACTGTTTCCAAAAGGAGAGGATCATGCTTCTGCTTCAATATGTTACAGTACATGTTGGCATTCATGGTTTCCTCAATAAACTGTAGGTCCCCACAGTTGGCAGCAGTCATGCACCCGCAAACTATAACACTCCCACCGCCATGCTTGACTGTAGGCAAGAGACACTTGTCTTTGTGCTCCTCACCTGGTTGTCACCACACATGCTTGACACCATCTGAACCAAATAAGTTTATCCTGGTCTCATCAGGCCATAGGACATGGTTAGAAATAATCTATGTCCTTAGTCTGCTTGTCTTCAGAAAACTGCAGCCCGCCTGATCAAATAGTATTGGTGTCACTAAGAGGCTGTCAGCCAGCACTACATGTAATGACATGACTGACACCCTGTAAAAAAAAGAATCTGTGAGTAAATTTAAGGGTGCTTTCACGCAGTGCATTTTTGGTGCATTTTTAGGTGCGGTACATATCTGCAAAAAACGCACCAAAAACAGCACCCTATTACCAAGTATTCACCCTCTTCATCAGGCTCGGACTGGGCCGCCGAGGGACCGGGGAATCCCCCGGTGGGCCCCCCCCCCCTGAGCTGCTGTGGGCCCCGGAGGCAGTGCCGTCGCTCCCCGGGGCCCGGCCCGCATCCGGTCCTGGACGCCCGGACCCGCGTCCCGAGCGCCCAGGACCGGCCCGGGTGTTGGGACTAATGTCCCCGACTCCCGGGGCTGGCGTGTGTCAGCGGGCACAGCGCCACTAGCGCTGCGCTCCACTGATCTCCCCGGCGGCTGAACAATTAGGCACTCAGCCTGCCGGGCGCCGGCCATACTGCTGCCCGTAGGCGGCGCGGGGTGACGTCACTTCACCACGCCGCCTATGCAGGGGCGGCAGTACGGAGCCGGCGGCCGGAGCAGGAGCCCGAGCCAGGTAAGTGGCTGGCTGTTGTGTTTTTTTTTTTAACTACCTACAAGGGGGCCCTGGCTACAAGGGGAGGCCTGGCTACAAGGGGGGGCCCTGACTAAACGTGGTTCCTGCCTACAAGGGGGCCCGGGACTAAAGGTGGTCCCTGGCTTACAAGGGGGTCCCTGGTACAAGGGGGCCCTGATTTAAAGGTGGTCCCTGGTACAAGGGGGTTCCTGGCTACAAGGGGGCCCTGACTAAAGGGGGGTCCCTGGCTACAAGGGGTTCCTGGCTACAAGGGGGCCGGGGGCCGGGCCTAAAGGGGGGGCCCTGGCTACAAGGGGGCCCTGACTAAAGGTGGTCCCTGGCTACAAGGGGGGCCCTGACTAAAGGGGGGCCCTGGCTACAAGGGGGGGGGCCTGGCTACATGGGGCCCTTTACAAAAGGGGGCCTGGCTACAAGGGGGGCCCATGACTAAAGGTGGTCCCTGGCTAAAAGGGGGGGGGCTGCCCAAAAGGGGTCCCTGGCTACAAGGGGGCCCTGACTAAAGGGGGTCTCTGGCTACAAGGGGGACCCTGGCTAAAAGGGGGGTCCCTGGCTACCAGGGGGGGCCTGACTAAAGGTGGTCCCTGGCTACAAGGGGGTCCCTGGCTAAAAGGGGGCCCTGACTAAAGAGGGGGCCCTGGCTACAAGGGGGGCCCTAGCTACAAGGGGGGCCTAGCTACAAGGGGGGCCCGGCTACAAGGGGGCCTGACTAAAGGGGGGGCCCCTGGCTACATAGGGGGGGCCCTTTGGCTACAAGGGGGGCCCTGACTAAAGGTGGTTCCTCTGGCCTTACAAGGGGGGGGGGGCCTGACTAAAGGGGTCCTGGCTACAAGGGTTTCCCTGGCTACAAGGGGGGTGGCCCCCTGACTAAAGGGGGTCCTGGCTAAAAGGGGGGGCCCCGGGACTTACAGATGGTCCCTGGCTACAAGGGGGCCCTGACTAAAGGGGGTTTCCCTGGCAACAAGGGGGCCGGGCCCCCTTCTAAAGGGGGTCCCGGGCTACAAGGGGTCCCTGGCTAAAAAGGGGGTCCCTGGCTACAAGGGGGGCCCTGACTAAAGGGGGTCCCTGGCTACAAGGCGGTCCTGGCTACAAGAGGTCCCTGGCTACAAGGGGGGGCCTGGCTACAAAGAGGGCCCTGACTACAAGGCGGTCCCTAGCTACAAGGGGGGTCCTGACTACAAGGGGGGACCTGACTACAAGGGGAGGCCCTGGCTACAAGGGGGGCCCTGGCTACAAGGGGGTGCCCTGGCTACAAAGGGGGGCCCTGACTATAAAGGGGGTCCCTGGCTAAAAAGGGGGGTCCTGACTACAAAGGGGGGCCCTGGCTACAATGGGGCCCTGACTACAAGGGGGTCCCTGGCTATAAAGGGGATCCCTGGCTAAAAGGGGGGGCCCCTGACTACAAGGGGGTCCCTGGCTAAAAGGGCTCCCTGGCTACAAGGGGGGGGCCCTGACTACAGGGTCCTGGCTACAAGGGGGCCCCTGGTACAAAGGGGGGCCCTGACTACATGGGGTCCCGTGCTACAAGGGGGTCCCTGGCTACAAGGGGGGGGGTAGGGGTCACTGGCCTACAAGGGGGGGGGGGGTTTCCCTGGACTTCAAGGGGGGCCCCTGGCTACAAAGGGGTCACGGGCCCTACAAGGGGGGCCCTGACTACAAAAGGGGCCCTCATAAAAAGGGGTCATGACTACAAAGCGGGTCCCTGGCTACAAATAGGGGGGGCCCTTTGGCTAAAAAAGGGGGGCCCCTGACTACAAGGGGTCCTGGCTCCCTCCAGGGGGCCCTGGCTACATTGGGGGCCCCTGCCTACAAGGGGGTCCCTGGCTACCAAGGGGGCCCTGACTACAACGGGGGCCCTGACTACAAAGGGGGACCCTGACTACAAAGGGGGCCCCTGGCTGCCTAAAGGGGCCCTGATAAAAGGGGGGGCCCCTGCCTCCTACAGGGGGGCCTGACTACAATGGGGCCCTGGCTACCTAAGGGACGTTTTGGGACTACCTACAGGGGGGCCCGGGCTACAAAGGGGGCCCTGGCTACCTAAAAATTACTAAGGGGCCCTGACAAACCTAACAGTAGCTAAAGGGGGGCCCTGACTTCCTGCACACTAGCTAAAGGAGACCCTAACTACCTGTATACTACCTAAAGGAGACCTAACTCCCTGTGAACTACCTAAGAGGCCTTAACTGCTGTATTACTACTTCATTGGAAGCCCTTACTGCCTGTTACTACCCTAAAGGGGTCCCTAACTGCTTGCGGGCCTTAAAAAGGGGACCCTAACTACCTACAGCTTACCTAACTGGGAGAAACCAGCTACTACGACTGGGCCCTTCCCCTATTTCCCTAACTACCTAGGGTCTTCCCTACCTACCTGGTAATATAATGGAGGGCAGCAGCCATAGTTGTAGCATTATCTCCAGAGGGTTAGCCCTTCCCCACCTCCAACCCCTTAGGATACTAGGCCTCTAAGTTATGGCTTGTACCGCTCTTCCCCCCCGGGGAAGTTTGTACAGAGGTGGGAATAGATAAGAGGTGCGGGAAAAAATTGGGGATTCTAAGATATTTGTGTGTAATTTCTGCGGGATGAGTTGTGGCCGGGACAAGTCATCATGATGGTGCGGAACTGATGAGAAGAAATGGATAAGAACGACTCAAGAGGGAAGGCGAGGGGGGAGGGGGGGGGGGGGGGGGGGGGGGGGGGGGGGGGGGGGGGGGGGGGGGCGGGGGGGGGGGGGCGGGGGGGGAAAAAAAAAAAAAAAAAAAAAAAAAAAAAAAAAAGGAAGCAGGTTGTATGTATTCCCTGAGCTTTTTTTCTGCATATTGGTGTGCTTATATCGTAATTTTAGGTTACCCGAGCTGGTGGTTCTTTACCTCTATGTGTCTCTTATGGGGTGTTGTAGGTTTTACCTGAGCTGGTGTCCTATGTGGTCTCTATATGGAGGTGTTTTAGGTTATACCTGAGCTGGTGTCTGACCACTATGTGGTCTCTATATGGCGGGGTTGTAGGTTATATCTGAGCTGGTGTCTGACCTCTATGTGGTCTCTATATGCGGTGTTTAGGTTATACTGAGCTGGTGTCTGACCCCTATGTGGGCTCTTATGCGGGGTTGTAGGTTATACCTGAGTGGTGTTGACTCTATGTGGTCTCTATATGGCGGGTGTTGTGGTTTACCCGAGCTTTGGTGTCTGACCTATGTGGTCTCTATATGGATGTGTTGTAGGTTATACCTGAGCTGGTGCCTGACCTCTATGTGGTCTCTATATGGCGTGTTGTAGGTTTTTACCCGAGCTGGTTTTCTGACCTCTATGTGGTCTCTATATGGCGTTTTTGTAGGTTTATCTGAGCTGGTGTTGATCTATGTGGTTCTATATGGCGTGTTGTAGGTTATTCCTGAGCTGGTTTTCTGACCTCTATGTGGCCTCTATATGCAGTGTTGTAGGTTATACCTGAGCTGGTTGTCTGACCTCTTTGTGTCCCTATATGGCGGTTTTTGTTAGGTTATACCTGAGCTGGTGTCTGTCCTCTTGTGGTTCTATAAAGGGCGGTGGTTTTTAGGTTATACCCTGAGCTGGTGTTGACCTCTATGTAGTCTCTCTATGGCAGTGTTGTAGGTTATACCTGAGCTGTTGTCTGACCTTTTTGTGCTCTCTATTTGGCGGTTTTGTAGGTTATACCTGAGCTGGTGTCTGACCTCTATGTGGTGTCTATATGGTTGTGTTGTAGGTTATACCTGAGCTGGTGTCTGACCTCTATGTGGTCTCTATATGGCGTTGTTGTAGGTTACACCTGAGCTGGTGTCTGACCACTATGTGGTCTCTATATGGTAGTGTTGTAGGTTATACCTGCGCTGATGTCTGACCTCTATGTGGTCTCTATATGGTGGTGTTGTAGGGTTTTATGAGCTGGTGTCTGACCTCTGTGGTCTCTTATGGTGGTGTTGTAGGTTATATCGGCCCGGGTTTTAATGCCAGCGTACATGTGTCCCTATTGAACCCTTTTGAAGGGGTTAGACTTTTACTTTTTGCTGGTGTTTATTTTAGAAAGGGGGTGAGGTGTGTGACCCAAAGGATCATGGTGGGGATATTGTATTTTGGGTGGAGGGTTATTGTTTTGTGGGTGGGGGGGGTATTGTATGTGGGTGAAGGAGGGGGGGGGGTATATGTTGGGGGAGTTTTGGGTGGGGGGATATTGTATGTGGGTGGAGGGGGATTGTGTATGTGGGTGGGGGTTGTTTGGGGGGGGGATATTGTATGTGGGTGGAGGGGGATATTGTATGTGGGTGGAGAGGGATATTGAATGTGGGGGGTGGGGATATTGTATGTGGGTGGAGGGGGATATTGTATGTGGGTGGAGGGGGAAATTTTATGTGGATGGAGGGGGATATTGTATGTGGGTGGAGGGGGTATTGTATTTGTGGGTGGCGGGGGTTTTTGTATTGGGGTGGTGGGGATATTGTATGTGGGTGGAGGGGGGTATTGTATGTGGTTGAGGGGGATATGGTAATTGGTTTGAGGGGGATATTGTATGTGGGTTTGGGGGGGATATGGTATGTAGGTGGAGGGGGATATTGTATGTGGGTGGGGGGATATTGTATGTGGGTGGAGGGGGATATTGTTTTTGGGTGGGGGGATATTGTTTGTGGGTGGTGGGGGGGATATTGTATGTGGGTGGAGGGGATATTGTTTTGGGGGGGGGGGAGTTTGGGTGGAATATTGTATGTGGGTGGGTGGAGGGGGATAGTGTATGGGGGGGTGGAGGGGGATATTGTATGTGGGTGGTGGAGGGGGTTATTGTATGTGGTGGGGGTGGATATTGTATGTGGGTGGAGGGGGATATTGTATGTGGGTGGAGGGGGATATTGTATTTGGGGGGAGGGGATATTGTATGTGGGTGGAGGGGGGATATTGTATGTGGGTGGAGGGGGATATGGATGGAGCTACTTAGCCCTGTGTCTATGATATGTTAGACTGTGACATATGTGTGACTAACTTGCTATTGTACTACACAATACAGTTCTGTTTTGAACACTGTATTATGTGGTAAAATGGGCGCGATTATTGTCCCAGAGGCCGGTAATATTTTCATGTACAGTAGGGTGGGCCCCCCAAGATCATTTCCCCTGTGGGCCCCAGACCCCCCAGTCCGACACTGCTCTTCATGATAAGTAAGCATGTAAGTGGTTGTTGCATCAGTATTTGCATCTGTGTAACCTCTCGTGTATGGTACTGTGGCTTTTCTGCATCCTGGGGGAAATTGTTTTTTAACCTGCTGTTGCATTAGTCTATGTGCAAGTACAATACTAAGGAATCACTCCTTTCATCAATAGTAAGTGTGTGAGTTACTGGACATCATTTTGATCCTGTGTAACTTTTCACTTATAGCGCTGGGGCCTTTTTCCCTCTTACTGGGAATGGATTTTAAACCTGCCTCAGTAGCAGTAAATTTGACTTTTTACTGGACTACGAGGTAGATTTGACTTTTTTTTTTGTCTGTGAACATTATTTTTATATGATTAATTACTAAAAGACAAAGCCTGGTCTGCATGATATCTTTTGTCTTTATACTGTAAAAGTCAATGGAATTTTTGTGCCTCATGATGATTTCTGTTGATGTAGATCACATAGTAAAGCAAATATACACATAGAAAAGACAATATATTCTACTATTGTGCTGATAGTTGCTCATAGCTCCGTGTTTTTACTGTAATATGTATAAGATTATACTTGCAAATGAATTTACTAATCTACACATTGCACCCTGGTGAAACCGTCAATCATTGATCGCTTGTTTATTTAGTGGGCCACTTTCCTGATTAGTAAACATTTGGCCAAGAATTAAAATGAGACACGGTCAAAGTTAATTGAGTATAAACAATCAAGCTATGTCAAGTGTATTATTTGACTCAGAACACTTACCTTTTAGATGTTATCCCAAATAGTGAGTTCATGTTCTGTTTAGTAGTACTCATTTTCAGTATTTGTGGTCCCTAATCATCAACCTCTTGAAACTTTGTCTTTTAGCACTATCAGCCTTCCAGTCATGCCAACCAATTGACCTCAGGTCAATGGCTATTGTTACAGTTCTGTGTTTTCTCATACCAAGTCCCAGAAGAATTCAGAATAGCATTGGTAGTATCGCAGTAATATACAACCCTGATTGGATGCTTCTCACTGGTGACATAGGGGTCACTGAGCCTGTTTATTTAGCTGAAAATCACACCATGTCGGATGATTAATATTTAGTGAAATACAGCAGAGCATATTACAAGGTCACTGTGATTTGTAGAGCACCGCAAAGGAAAATAACTGTATCCTAGGTTATTACATCAACATCTGCAATATTTGCAAAAGTAGATTTTAAAATTCTAGCAGATAGGGAACCTAAACTCTACCATACTACTGACTGTTGTGCAGAGTAACACAAGTTTTATTTGTTTGTAAGCAATCATTTCAGGTTGGGCATGGTCATAACTAAAAAGGCACACAAAAATGATAGGTCCTTGTAGGATTGTCACTCACAGGTGAGGTGTCATTATTTAAACCTGAAGAACATAGCATGCCAGCCGCAAAGAAACTAAGAAAATTAGGACAGAGCAGAGACCAAAATGATTATCCTTTTTATATCCTGGTGGACATTATGTAGTAGTGCCCGAACCCAGGTTTTGCAACAAGGTGTTACAGTAAGTTCCTACACCATTGGGCTACAGGAAAGGCTGACTGAAATTTTCCACCAGTAATAAGTCTTAAGTAGAACAAAAGCAGAAAGATAAAGCATAATAACTGATACACCAATAGATAAGGGAATAACTAAGTATTAGGGTGCGTCCACACGGCAGTGACAACATACCGATCGGATTCTATCTTAAGAATCCAGCTGGTATTTTGTCGTCTTTTCCGTAGTTTTGTAAAAACTGTTCACTTGTTCAGTTCAACCTTTGAAATGCACATCTTCCGGCCAAAAACCTGGTGGAAGGATGAACATGCTCTTAGTTTTTTAGAACGCCACCCGTATAAAAAAACGTCCGGCAGAAAATTCGTTCAGTGTGAACTGCTAAACAGATGTTCTATTAAAGTCTATGTGGAAGGTTGACAGAAGGTTTTCAGATAGTTTTCA
Organism: Phyllomedusa bahiana; assembly: GCA_025379985.1. Classification (NCBI taxonomy): domain Eukaryota; kingdom Metazoa; phylum Chordata; class Amphibia; order Anura; family Hylidae; genus Phyllomedusa; species Phyllomedusa bahiana. The sequence goes on along the minus strand of JAODAL010046177.1, from coordinate 20,806 downwards.
AATCCAAAAACTGTCTGAAAATCTAACCAAAAACCCTACCATGTGGACGGACCGTTAGGGTAGAAGGCAGAGAAATTAACAGTTAATAGTCACTGTGGGTTAGGGACAGCAAGATCAAGGAAACAATAAAGATAAATCACTGGGAAAAAAGTTAAAGACACAAGAAAAACATAGGGCGACATGTATGAATTCGAATGCGTATTTTTTTTTTACTTGGCGCCGACACTCCAGATTTTTGCCGCATTACAGTGCGCCAAACTTCTCTCAAAGTTTGTCTCATTACACTCTATGCCCATACAAAGTTTGGCGCATTAAGCTCTATGTAATGCGCCAAACTTTGTATGGGCATAGAGTGTAATGAGACTTTGAGAGACGGATGAAGGAAGGCGCTTCGAAGTGAATTATTACATCTCGTATTCAGTGTATAATGCACCTGAATGTATGGAAGTGGTGTCTAAAGTTCCCGAACCTCGCTTGTGTGTTTGGCGCATAACAAAACTTTAGCGCATTAGTAATGTGCCAAACATGTATAAAGGCTATAGATAGGCTGGAAATAAAAGAATAGTCATTAGAATAGCATGTCAGTGAATAGAAACTATGGTACTCATCTTGCTTGGTGGACCACAGGTCCCAGCAAGACCTGTGCTGTGCTGGCTCTTGCCGTATGTAGAAAGGGTGAGAGCAGCAAAAGTAAATTTCAAATTTAATGTAGTAAAAATTAAAAAAAATCTGAACAACATCATCAGTGGGTTAGATTTGCTGTTAGGGCAAAAAATGTCCTTATTTCTCAACTTATATCACTACAATAATAAAAAGTAATTTCTAATAATTATCAAACTATATAAAATTAAATTATTTAAATGTAAACAAAAATGTTATCATATAAAATATAAAAATATATAATATCCCAAAAATATAAAAAATATCTCCTGTAAAATGTATTTAAAATTCATAGAATCTAAAACTAATTTTACATTAAATAACCCACTGATGATGTGGTTCAGATTTTTTAAAATTTTTACTACATTAAATTTGAAATGTACTTTTGCTGCTCTCACCCTTTATTCTACATACAGCAAAAGCCAGCACAGCACAGGTCTTGCTGGGATCTGTGGTTCCACCAAGCAAGATCAGTCCCATAGTTTCTATTCACTGACATGCTATTGTAATGACTTTTCTCTTATTTCCAGCCTATCTATAGCCTTTATACATGTTTGGCGCATTGCTAATGCGCCAAAGTTTCATCATGCGCCAAACACACATGCGAGGTGCATTGAACTTTAGACTCCCTTTTTAATCGCACATAAACCACTTTCACACATTCAAGCGCATTATACACTAAATACGAGATGTAATAATTCACTTCAAAGCGCCTTCATCTGTGTCTCAAAGATCGGCGCATTACAGTCTATGCCCATACAAAGTTTGGCGCATTACATTGAGCTTTAATGCACCAAACTTTGTATGGGCATAGAGTGTAATGAGCCAAACTTTGAGAGAAGTTTGGCGCACTAAGCTCTATGTAATGCGGCAAAAATCTGGAGTGTCGGCACCAAATAAAAAAAAAATACGCATTCGAATTCATACATGTCGCCCTAATTAGAGTTAAAAGAAAAAAAGAAAGAAAAAGAGGCATGGGGTGTCTTACTTGCTTTTTAGGGTGGTCAATGGAGGAGTGGAGCCCCACTGCAGTTTTTACTATAGAATGATATGATTACTCATTATATTTTTTGATACCTTTGCCAATAGACACTAGTAGCCATTTGGTCTAACTGAATAGATGGATCAATCAAATGGCAATTCTAGGTGCAAGCAGTACTGAAGGCAAAATAATCTCCTAATGATCATCCCTTTTGATACTAAGTTGTTACCTGAATAGAAGGGTCTAACATATTCTTGACATAAAACTGGGAATTAGGTTAAAGTTGCGTTCTCCAGAGGACCAGGAAGAAGGATAAAAGGTTTGAAGTGACATTTATAGGTATTTCTGTGTCTGAAGGAATGAGCTAATCACACCTGTGGATAACAATACCTGCCCACTGTCACATCTGTCTCAATTAAACACCTAACTTCAAAGACTGGAAATTCTCTCTGGCACACTGACTCATTCACTTTGTATTACTTGGTTAAAAAGTATTTCATTTATTTCCTTGCTGTGAAGAATTGTGGTGAGCAACATGACATTTTCAGGGGTCTCACGTATAACCCATATTCCCTTGGGTGATTAAATTTATTTATTGGGAAGTAGTAAATAGCGAAAGTGTCACTCCATTTCTATGTCTTAGTTTAGAAGTGACTAAAACAAAGGTTGATGAACCAAACAAAAAAAAAATTCCCTGTACTTTAGTTTATCCTGACATTTAAATCTACAGTGGTACCACTTTATTCATCATTAAAGGGACACTTCCATCAGAAAAGAGTTAATATTTAACAATTCCAGAATTTTTGGCAGTATTTGTTTTTTATTTCATCAGCGTTATGCAATTAAAAAAGACATATGAAATCTTGTCCTTTTCAAGCTATGATAGTAAAGAGATAAACCTACTGAATAGATGGGCCGACTCACCTCACTTTACTGTAGCTGCTGTTTTACTCTATGTAGTCTCATTGCAAATAGTAGGTAATTACATAATGATCGCTCTATTGTTCTCTGTATAGGCCTAGAAAAATTTAGACTAGACCAACATGGCAATGAAGAGCAATAGATTAAAGGATAATGGGGTAATAGGTTTTCTGCACTGAAGAGTTTCCAGTTTTCTTCACATTTATCAGGTTCTACTGATAAGAATTTTACCTAGAACCGCCAAGTAATCCTCTCACTGATGTGCTCTCAGAGCTCAGAAACTGGAAGTCAGGGAGAAAAACCAGGAAGTCATTTACAATGAGGAACTTTAAAAATGATTTATAAAAAAAACAACAAATTAAAAATCCATATAAAAGTTGCATATTGTCAATATGTGAAAAAAAATTGATGGTAGTGTCCCTTTAGTTTGTTCCTAGAGGCAGAGTGAGCACCAATAAGACTGAATTCATCCCAGTAGAAAGTTACTTATTTTATATTTAGAAAAGTGAAAAAATCTACAGTATTCCATCAGTAGCTGAAAATGAAGAAAACTTGTGCTTTATTTACTCATGCACTTGCAACGTTTCAGCTCTACATAGAGCCTTTCTCAAGCAACATTATACATAAGTAAATGATATTTAAACCCAGGACATCAATCAACATGCATAATTATTAAGAATCATTAAAAGCGAAATTCATAAATACAATCAAATGTAAACAATGGAAAAACATCTCAGATCCACATATGAAAAAAACAAAAAAGTAATTGTGACAACAAATTTACATATATCCATAATTCAAAGTGAATAAACGTGAATAATTCATAAGTGAAACATAATTGAATCAATCAGTACATCTGTGTTAATACACATTATCAAATAAACATTAGGAAAACACACCAAGGATGCTACACAGATTCCTGAGTATATGGGGCTCGTGCCGTTAAACTGCGCATGTCTGTGACATAAAAAAACGTCGTATTATTACCAATGCCAGCATTGATGAAAAAATGCCTAAATGCAAGTGCCAATACTGATAAGTGGGTAAAGAATCACATTGCACAAGCGCAAATTCTTCGCACTAGCGCACAAGATACAGTTTCTAAGACCTAAGTACTCAGCAAAAAATTTCTATATATAATTATTACAGATAAGGAACTAAAAATTTAAATATGTTGCATATTTAGTGCTAGGATGATCATTTAAATAGTAACCCCTGTTAATGATATTGTTAAAGAAGCGCTATTTCATATGAATGTATTTAATGAGCCTACCGGTCCTGTTTCAGCCAAACTATGTGGCGTCGCTGTACAGAGCTATGACTTCTGAACAGTGACATCAGGAAGTGTCTTGTAATAGCATGTGTGCCGTCTAAGCAATAACTTTAGTTGCAATACTTTTTCAAAAGCTTCAATCTTTAATGTGTATCCACAAACAAACAGTCAATCTAAAAATGCGTATATACGATACCGTAACCTTCACAGGATAGTCCTTATATTAGAAATCCAGCCTTTTTCTGTAGCTGCGGGCAGCTTACAAACACCTATTCAGTGCATACTTGGTAAAGAGCGAACCGACTCCTGCATCCTCCAGCTCATTCCACCTGCGCTACGTTTCGGAGGGAACGCCCCCTTTGTCAAGCCGCCTTACTTAGTAACCTGGGGAAAAAGGTATTTGAAAAAAGAAAAAAAGGGGGCTTACCTATTTGAAATTGTGAAGACATCAGGAAGTGTCACATGACTTCCTCAGCTAATAAGACGCTGCAGCAATGATATTCCTTTTAGCTGGAGCCAGAAGACAACAAAAGACAGACAGAGAGGACCAGGAGGTGAGTTCAGAGGTGAATATTGCTTTTTTTTTCATTTTCCCCCACCATCAGTACCATACTGCATGTTAAAAAAGGGGAGAGGGACAATCCTTTTAAGTTTAAGGGTGGTACCCTAGGGTTTAGTGCTGTAGCGGAGCCGCCCTTTTCGGGGCAATGTCCCCGCAGTTAGGGAGGGAAAGCGGAGGGAAGGTATAGGTGATATTTTATTGTCCCTGTGTACTGCTTCTCTTCTTAAAGGACTTATGCTGATAACATGTCCCATTTTCTACTCTTGATATTACTCCCAGCGTCATTTTGGTTGGAATTGTGGAGTCATCTATTATTCATCTAACTGTAAGTCCTTTTATATTTTTATGCCCTATGGACTTCCCATTTGTATGTGGATGTTACTGAAAATACTTTATGTTTCTAGGGATTTGTCTATATAGTTTTTAAAAAAAAATCTAATTAAAAGTTATATTTTAATTGGCCTTTATTGTGTGCAGTGATTTTTTAGTAGTTTCAAAGGATGACCATATAATATTGGCATACCACATTCATAACAAGTTGCATTACGATATAGAATAGAAGTATTAATGTTGCACTGTATACAAATACTAATACTAAACAACAACCATATACTTTAATTATTGTGAACTTCAAATACAATGCTTTTCTGGCATAATAGATATGTCTTAAATTCACATCGGTAGTCTGTCAGCTCAGACACAAGAGATGTTGTGCGATTGCTTACTCAGCCGACCACTCATTCATCCAGACATCCAGGGTGAAAGTCAATGATCCACAAACCATAGGCTAAGCGCTCCCTCACTTATGCAGTCTTAATTAAATGATGGTACATTGACTACTAGTTAATGAGTATTGTCCATTTTACCGTTATTACATAATCTGTTTCTGACATGCTCCTGTCAAATCCCTGGTAGACTGGAACTGTAGTACAACAATCTTCCAAAAAGTTCTTGTCTTCACTAGCAAAGCAACTTTGATTTGTCAGACATAGGAAGATCCCTCCTTGTCTTAAAAGTATACATGGTGCCCAAATACATTTGTCTAAAGTTGACGACGCTTATACTTCGGGTGGAAAAATGAAAAAAAAAAAAAAAAATCGTTTTAACCAACTGCCAACACACCATCCTTGTCTGAATTATTTTTTTTTGTTTTAAATGCATTTTAGGCCCCTTTTACACGGCTTTTTCTGCCGCGGATTGGCGCCGTACTGCGCGCCGGATTTTCGCTTCAGCGGCCCCCAATTCCCCGGCGCAATTTCGGGAATCCACTGTTCATTTAGAACAGGGGAATCCGTCGCTCCCCCCCGCTCGCGAATCGCCGGGGGGGGGAGAAAGTGAATTTTCCATTATTTTCGGCGCGGACGCGCCGAAACAAAAGCATTTTTTCTATGGGGCGGGAGCGGCCCCCCGCGCGTCCCCCCCGCCCCCGCCCCTTATTTACGGGGATTTTGCGTCAATCGGCGCACAAATCCTCGGAATAAGCCGTGTGAACACGGCCTAGGCCTGTTCACACGGCTTATTCGCCGGTTTTGGGCCATACTGCGGCCGGATTTGCGCTTCAGCGGCGCCCAAAAGCGGCAGCAATTACGGGAAACCCCTGTCTCATTTAGAACAGTGGAAAACCCTCGCTCCCCCCCGTTCGGCGAAACCGCCCCGGGGGGGAGAAAGTGAGATGCACATTATTTGGCGCGGGCGCCGTAACAATGATTGTCTTGGGGCCGGGGGCGGGCCCCCGCCCCGCTGGCCCCGCCCCCGCCCCTTATTCACGGCGGATTTTGCGCTCAATACGGGGCACAAATCCGTGGGAATAAGCCGTGTGAACACGGCCCCAGGCCCCGTTCAACCTTATTCTGCCCCGTATTGGCGCCATACTCGCGCCGGATTTGCGCTTCAGTACGGGGGCCAATCCCGCGCAATTCGGTAATCCCTGCCTCATTGAGAACAGGGAACCGTCCTCTCCCCGTTCGGGGAAACCCCCGCGGGGGGAGAAAGTGACATGCACATTATTTACGGGCGGACGCCCCTTAAACAATGCATTGTCTATGGGCCGGAGCGGGCCCCCGCCCCACTCCGCGGGCCCCGCCCCATCATTTTTCTAATTACGACCCCTTATCACGGGCGGAATTTGGCAAAATCGTTAACACTGCCACAAATCCGTCGTGAATTATTTTTTTTGTTTAACACGCCTTATGTTACAGATGTACAGCTCATCTTCAGGGGATACGACCAGGGACAAGAGCTCCTCAGTCCTGGCTGCACATGCTCAGACATCAACTCTCCTCTCAGGCAGCTCCTATCAGTCTCTTCCCTGCCAAGTAATCACACACACTAACTCACTGCTGAGCGGATGTTGAGCCCCAGGTGCTGTCATTCTACTCCTGCCCTCCGTACTCCTTAGTAATTAGTCAGACAGTGCAAATAAAGAAAAAGAAACCTTAATCAGGTGTGTTCATTGAGAAAAAAATCTCTATGGGAGACGTCACAAAAGAGGAACCTCCACACCATTAGGCATATTAAAGGGAACCTGTCACATAGGTTATTTCTCCTCTTGCTGAGGACAGCACAAGCTGGTGACAGACCTGCTGTTTCCAGCGCTGTGTCCCTTATTCTGTAAGATGCTGTAGTTTTAGAACATTTAATTCTCAAATCTTATTCATGAGCAGGTGTTAGCCCCACCCCCCAAAGTCTAGCCCCACCCACCTAGCAGTTATTCACCTGTTTCTACCTATTCACAGTAATAGGTTTATCAGTTGAGGTGGGCGGGAATAGCATCAAGTGGGCGGGGACTGAAAAAAACAGACTCTTTTCATGACTCTTTTCTCTTTGAAAACTATAGATTTGAGTACTAAATACTCGAAAACTACAGCATCTTACAGAATAAGGGACACAGCGCTGGAAACAGCATGTCTGTCACTAGCTTGTGCTGTCCTCAGCAAGGGGGGCATAATCTATGTGACAGGTTCTCTTTAAATAAGCATATAGTGCACCTGAATGAATGAACCTGTCAAAAATTGTGTGGTATACCTTGCATGGTATAATTGATGCGCCTAGTCTAGGCCCATAGCATATCATTGCTAGCATATTTTATGAGGCCTACTTAAGGCGCATTCAAATGTGTCGTGCCTGGCATATAATGCGCCTAGTTTTGGTGTATGACAGTTAATTTATATAGAGAATAGGTCCTCAACAGTTTTTTTGCGCAGAATACACCAACAAATGGTGCAGCCCAAATGGGACATGTTACCCTATATGTTTGGCTCATGCAGGGATTAGAAACTAGGACTCCTATGTTAGGAGACAGCGGGCCACATGTATGAAAACTGTCTTGGTCTAAGACTTTCTTTGTTACCCATAGCAACCAATCAGCGCACCTCTTCCATTTCATATAGTGCTCAGAAAAAATGAAAGGGGAACTCTTATTGGTTGCTATTGGTAACAAAGAAAATCATAGACCTGGACAGTTTTCATACATATCCCCCAGAATCTCTAACCACCTGGCTACTTTGTAACTACTTATAGCTCTTTACATAAACAGACCTTTCTTTGACTAGAGTGAGCCACTGTGAGGAAAGGCATGGTGATGTCAGCTAGTTGGGTTACATGATATGCGGTTCAAATAAATCGCACAGGTCACCTTTTGAGCACACTGAAAGCTGAGGCTGGATAAAGGAAGTGTGAAATTACTTTGTGTCAAAACCCGTTTAAGAAAGTCATAAATTCAGTCATAAATATTCTCAGAATATTCCCAAAACAATTCCAGAAAGATCTTTATCTTCACACTTAGCCCCGGTTCACACGGCTTATTCAAGCCGGAATTGTGAGCCGGATTGCGCTCGCAATTCCGGCTTGAATAAGGGGCGAGGGCGTGGCCCGCCGGCCCCATAGACTTGCATTATCCACGGCGCGTATTGCGCCTGGATAATGTGTAGGTCACTTTCTCCCCGCCCGGCGGATTCGCCGAGCGAGAAGGAGCGACGGGATCCACTGTTCTCTATGAGAACTGTGGATTACCGTAATTACTGCGACGGATTGGTGCCGTACTGCAGCGCAAATCCGGCGCGCAGTGCGGCGCCAATCGGCGGCGAATTAAGCCGTGTGAACGGCCCCTTATGGTGACATGTATCAACGAGGCTGCACCAGAATTCTGGCCTCAAAAAGCTGTAGTAGACCAGTTCTATAGATGTATGAACAGGTGCACTCCAAACTTTGGCACGATAAGTGCCTCGGTACCGCGCCAAAGACACTTTTTAGTCTGCCAAAGTTTTTGGGCATTCTGGGAGTGTCGCACCACATTAGTAGAAGTAGACACATTTATGATTCTTTGACGTCAAAACTTGGGTGCAGAACAGTTAGTACAAGCCTGACCAGGTTAAAGGTGGTCTGCCTGGGCCTGAGTTGTCGTATTGGCACTAGACTGCGCCTGTATAGATGAACTGCAGAAGAACAGGTTCATATATTCTGGCACAGTGTACACTACCTTAAAACGATTTAGAACTGGTCTATCAGCGCCAGAATTCATACATGTCTGTAATAGGATGGAAATGATAAGAATTATTGTGTCTTATTGATGTGATATAGAGATTTATGTGTTATGTCTCCTAACTGTATAAAGTATACAGATATAGTTATTTAGCCAAAAGGCTTACTAGAGAGGGCACCTGTCATACTATATGTCACTATTGGTCTATTTCTGTTCAATAGCTCGTGACCTTTTGTAACCTCTATTTCAGTAATAAGTTTTCAAAGCTCCTATCCCCACTGTACTGCTCAGAGCTGATATAATACATTATACACAACTATTCATAGGATCCCTCCCATGTATGGATGGCCACGGATAAGTCTGAAGCTCTTGTATTGCTGACAACACAGCTTAGAAACTGTACACTTAAATGGAGTGAAGAATAAAGCGTAAAGAATGTCTACCATGTATGGTCCTTCTGACAATTAAGTGTTGAAGCATAAAAAGGATGGCTTTTGACACTGTTAACTAGCTTCAGTTGGGGCCATGTGGGTGCCCAGCACCCCTTCTGTGGTCAACGGACAAGATGGGTGTACATGAGGTACAGAGGGGCTCCCCATTTCACTGTGCATGAACTATTCATCTATAACATCTGTAACTGCAGCTAAGTATCATTTTATTTCCTTATTTATGTATTAAACCTTTCATTTTTTATATATTCTGCTTCATTGTAATTATTTCTTTGACCACCAACCAATCAACCGCTTACAATGTCGCCCTATGTCTTTGAACATATGTGGCCAGATGATGGGGTCTGTGATCATTGGTGTACATTAAGGGTGGGCTGAGATCTGTATTTGTGGGGAAATTTGTTCTCTGTTATAGGGTCTATGTGGAGCGAGTTCACCTCTTTTAAGTACACTTATGCTGTTGTTCCTGCGCAAAAATAAAAAAAAACACCTATACTCACCTCTATATCGACCATCATTCCAGCAATGCATTTGCTGGTCCTCTTCCCAGGTCTGTTGTCTTCCGCCACTGGCTGACTGGAATGTCACCTTTGATTGGCTGCAGTGGTCTCGTAACAACACCCCATGTCACCATTTAGAGCCTTCACTTCCAAACACTGATGTTGAGCAATGTCACCTGACCACTGCAACCAACTAGAGGCTGCCGTTGTGATGTTCCATTAAGCAGGAGGTGGAAGACAACAGAAGACCCAGAGAGAGCAGCAGATGCATTGCTGGAATGAAGGTTGGTACAGAGGTAAGTGTACAGGTTCTTATTTTCATGCAGAAGCAGTAGAATACTTGATTTTTAAAAAAGGAGAGAAAGAAAGGTGCTCCTGAGGTTTGTTTTCTTTGAAGGCCTGCAGTTATATTGAGAGGGGTCTGCGTTAAGGAGAGTCTGTATTAATTGAGCATGAGGTCAGTATTTTTGGTGTCTTCTCTTGATTGAGAGTTGTGCTGAGAGTGGGTTAGGTTTTTTTGCTATGGGTTCTGTGTGAAAAAAGACCTGTTTTAAGGAGAGGCTAGTCTGAGAGAACGGGGGAACAAGCTGTGTGTGAAAAAAGGTACACATGAGGAGCAATCTGTGTATAAAACAGAATGACATGTGAGTATAAAACAGATGGGGAAGCAGGCAACATTCAAGAAAGGGAGATGCTGTGGAGTAGCAGACTGAGAAAGAAGGAAGTATTTGGTGACCAATAAAGAGAAGGGCCAAAGGCAACAGGCTCTAGAAACACCTGAAGACCTGTGAGATGTTTTTAATATGTTAGCTGATGCATTGGAGATACTGAACATGGTGAGCGGTGGATGCTTTATAGGGGTAAGAGGGTGCTTGGGAGGTACATCAGGAGCTGTGGTTGCTTGTTAGTGTTTTGGGGGTGTGCAGGAGCTAAATGGGAAACTGTGGATGCTTGTTAGTGGTTTGGGGGTGTACAAGAGGAAAATAGGGCAATATGGACGCTTGTTAGTGATTTGGGGGTCTAGAGGAGCTAAATGGGGAAATGTGGATGCTTGTTAGTGGTTTGAGGGTGTATAAGAGGTACATCAGTAACGAGTAGTTCATTTTGGGGTGTACAGGAGCTGAATGGGGAACTGTGGATGCTTGTAAGTTGTTTCAGAGTGTACAGGAGCTATATGGGAAACTGTAGATGCCTGTCAGTTGTGGTAGATGCTTTGAATGGCACAATTAGGGCACTGAAGTATGGGTAATGCTACTGTGTGTAGCACTAGTACTATATGGACCACTGATACTATTTGGGTCACAAACAGCCTAGCACTATTGTTATCAGGAGCATTAGCAAGAAATGGCTGGAAGAATTCATGATGGCAGTCTGGGCTGGACAGAAAGAAAAGAGAGAGCTAATAACTCCAATCAGCAATGACATAATCTGTGAGTCCAGACCTTTTCCACTAAGAGTGATTTTACTGTAGTGTATTTGTGTTTAAAAACTGCAGAAAAGTAAAAAAAAAAGTAAGAATGCATATATTTTTTTAAAACGTGTCCTTGAACAATGCTTATCATTATCAAACACGTAAAAGCTTTTTCAAACAAATACATGTGTTTCTAGACACTTTTTTTTTTCAAATGTGTTTTTTTATTGTTTTTTAAATGCCCCACAAAAATACCACATGTAATAAGCCATTAGTCTCAGACTAAGGTCATGTTAGCGCTTTTATTGATTACATACCTTTGTTAAAACCTAAAAAATCAAAAACAATTGTCAGCTTCAAACCCTTGTAAATTTCAGATTTAGATTAAATTTGGTAGCCTTTGAACAGATTTGATGATCTATGAGGTCATTTTGACCTGAAAACATACAACTTTGTCCTGTAACATTATCTACAAGTGACACTTAGGAAGTTAATACGGGTTACAACCATGGATTATGAGTTTTACTATCTCATTTCAAATAAATTTGACACTAATGTGTAGAATGTGTGAACATTAACTATAATAATGAAATACATGTGGCTAATATCTCCAATATATGGAAATACTTAATTTCCCCAATGGTCATTGTGTCAAAAGTGCAACCATATCACATGACCAGCAATTTTTCATTGCTTAGTAATAAGTGAATCTCTTACCCGTTTTAGACTTTTAAACTACTTACTAAATATATACAAAAAAAACATTTCTCTAGAGTTTCTATTTCAGGTCTCAAATCACAGCTTGCATAAGGTAATTCAAAATATCTATTAGTCACATGATTTTTTGATTTGCAGATCACATTGATTCTTTAACAGAACACTGGATAGCAAATACTAAAATAATAGACCGTTATTATAAGGTTGACACTTATGAGAGGAGTTAGCTTCTCACATGCAGTTAGTGGCTGAAATTTTGGGTGTGGAGTAATAGTTCAGCAGGATGAGCCATGTAGCTGAGTTAATGAAGTTAAGGGGAGTTCTATGGACACCAAAAAAGGAAGACCACGTCTGTCTCAGAGCTTCCTAGCAAAATTGCCAAGTTGTGTGATAATACTAGGACATCAGTCTCAGAAATGGAAACCCTAGTTCATTGGGGTACAATCTCCTTTCTACAGATAAATTGCACCTGAATGGAAAGCGGTCTACTGTGCTGGTGAACAGATTATAGAAGGGATGCAAGAGAATTTAAACCAGTGATGAGGAGAGAGGACAATGTAGAAAATGCAGGGGTATATAGGTTAGAGACAAGGCAGACTATATCAGTGGGTGGAGACATTGATTGTGGAGGGTGGACTTGACCAGTGAATAAGGAGATCCATGTATTACAAACCAGCATTGAAGATATACAGCAAATTAAATAAGTATTGAACACTTAACTAATTTTCAAAGTAAATATATTTCTAAAGATGCTATTGACATGAAACCAGATGGTGGTAACAATCCATCCAAGCCACACAGACAAAGAAATCAAATCGTAGATGTTCATAAATTAAATTATGTGTAACAATGAGAAATTACACCAAGGGAAAGTACTGAACACGCTTACTGAAATGTATTTAATACTTTGTACAAAAGCCTTTGTTGGTGATGTCAACACACCTCCTGTATGGAAAAACTAGTTGCATTTATTGCTCAGATGGGATTTTGGCTCAGTCTTCCACACAAACACTCTTCAAATACTGATGGATCCGTGGACTTTATGAACTCTATGCTTTAGTTCCTTCCATAGCTTTTTTGTTGCGCTCAAATGATTGGCTGGGCCATTCTAGCAGCTTTATTTTCTTTCCCTGAAACCTATTGAGTTTCTCCGGCTGTGTGTTTGGGATTATTGTCTCACTGAAATGTCCACAGTCATTTCAACTTCATCATCCACGTAGATGGCAGCATATTTTTATCAAGAATGTCTCGATGCATTTGTCCATTCATCCTTCCTTGAATTATATGAATTTTCTAAATGTCCTTTTTTACTATTTATTGTCCTTCAATGGAAGGTAGCTGGTCCCAGTCTATGTCCTGTAGTGCAGCTCTCAATAGCACTGCCATATGCTAAAAAAAACAGCCCCACATCATGATGTTCCCACCTCCATACTTCACTGTTGGTATGTTGTTTTTGGGATCCAAACATGAGGTGTATTACGGCATCCAAAGAGTTCAATTTTAGTCTCATGACCAGACTATATTCTCCCATTATTTTACAGGGTTGTCTAAATGTTGTTGAGTAAACTTTATACGCGTTTGAACATGCTTTTTGTTCAGCAATGGACTCTTGCAGGGTGAGTGTGCATACAGGTCATGGAGGTTGAGTGCATTACTTATTCTTTGAAACAATTGTACCACATCTTTCTGTAGCTCTCCTTGGATGGTCTTTTTGTCTTTGACAATTCTCCTGATAATTCTTTTCACTCCTCTGTCTGAAGTCTTGTGGGGAGCACCTGGACATGACCGGTTTATGGTGAAATTATGTTCTTTCCACTTCTGGACTATGGCCCCAATAGTGCTCACTGGAATCTTCAGTAGTTAAAAAAGACTTCTGTAACCAATTCCATGAACAATAAGGTTATGCAATCCTTGAGACAGCTCACTGGTTTTATGCATCATGAAATGCTTCTGGTGTGGCACCTTGCTAATGAGACAACTTTTTATAGGTTATCAGTTGAACCAGCTGATATTATTTTTCACTAAGTAGCAGGATTGCTTTCTAATTACTAGTTATTACTGACATCTGGTGATAATTTCATGTGAATAGCATCTTTAGAAATATATTTACTCAGAAAATTGATGACATGTTCAGTACTTATTTTACCCGCTGTATGTGCCCACAAAATTTCATGTAATCGCATTCCATCTGCTGAATGGTGAAAACTGGATGGAAGTTAAATTTTATGTTCTCAAATTGCAGAAGTCTAGCAAGCAAAATTGGGGAACTGGTTCTAGAGGAACAGATTGATATGATTGGTATTGCTGAGAAATGGCTGCACTCCTCACATGATTGGGGTGTTTTACTCTATTTAGGAAGGAAAAGGCAAACAGGATGGGAGGAGTAGTGTATCTGTATGTAAAGAGTATGCAAGTTTTAAGGAAGCAATAGCGTGTGAAGGTGGTGAAGATGTAGAAACCTTGTGGATGGAAATATAATTATTTTTGGTGTAATCTATAGATGCCCCAACATCACTAAGGAGATAGAGGGTCAGCTACATAAACAACTGGAGCAAGCAGCACAGGAGGGTACAGTGGTGATAATGATTTTAATTACCCAGATACTGACTGTGGCCATGGCTCTGCTCCAACTGCAAAGAGGAGAAAGTTCCTCAACCTCTTACAGGATAATTTTATTGGCCAGTTTGTGAACGATCCCACTAGAAGTGATGTTCTGTAAGATCTAGTCATTTCTAACAAACCAGAACTTGTTGAAGCAATCACTGTTTCTGTAAAACCTTGGTAACAGTGACCATGATGTAATTAGTTTTAACCTCCCCTGGAAATAACAAATATAAGCTGGAGGGCAAAAACATTTAGGAGGACATATGAAAACTGGCTAGTTCTAAGACTTTCTTTGTTGCCCATGGCAACCAATCCGAGCTCTGTATGAAATTAAAGGGGAGCTCTGATTGGTTTCTATGGGCAACAAAGAAAGAGTTAAACCTAGACAGTTTTCATACATGAGGCCCTTAATTTTAAAAAGGCAAATTTCTCCTTATTGAGGGCTGCACTACAGGACATAGACTGGGACCAGCTATCTTCCATTGAAGGACAATAAATAGTAAAAAAGGACATTTAGAAAATATAAGTAAGAGGGGTGAGCATTACAGAGAGCTTTATAAAATCTTTGTAACAATGGGGTAAAATCAGCTAAAATACGGAATGAAAGGCTAGTGGTCAAGGACAACAAAACAAATAAAAGCCAAAGTCAGAGCATGTAGGACCCTTAAATAACAGTAATGGGGAACTGGTCACTGGGGATCAGGAGAAGGCAGAGCTACTAAACAGGTTCTTCATCTGTGTATATACAAATGATAAGAAAGTAGCTAATGGGAGTGGGGTCATGCTGATATAGTTGATGTCAGTATTGATATGGGTGCAATCGCTGCTGATGTGGGTTCAGTTTTTAGTCCAGCCATTGAGCTGTAAGTATGGTCTTTGCTGTGTTTTTGAGTAAAAAATGTCCAATTTTTATGTGATTGTTCTGTATAGAGTTACAGAAAAAGTAGGCGAACACAGTGCGGATGTGGGCAGTGCCAGTGCTGTTTAAACATCAACTGATATAATAAGTGTAGAAATGGTTCAGGTTAATTAAACAGTAGACAATTCTCAAGACCCTGATAGCTTACATCCAAGAGTTCTTTAAGAACTCTTCTTTTTCTGTGCTCCTGTACATGATATTTAGAGACTCTCTGGTCACTGGTATAGTGGCAGGAGACTGGTGTAGGACAAATAGGGCCCCCATCTTCAAAATGGGCTCTAGGTCTTGCCCAGGTAATTATAGACCATAAGGTTGCAGCCAATTTCGGATTTTTGGTTTTCGTCTTTTCCTCCCCGTCTTCCAAGAGCCATAACTTGTTTTATCTTTCCATCTACATAGCTATGTAAGGGATGTATTTTGTAGTATTATCATTCACAGTACCATTGAATATATTAGGGAACCACAAAAAAATTCAGAGTCGTGCGAAATGTGAAAAAATTTACTTAAGCCATGTTTGCAGGGGTTTTTTTTTTCACGGCATTCACTCTTTGGTATAAGTGATGTGTTTTCTATATTCTGCAGGTTGATACAATTCCAGCGCTAGAAAGTATGTATGGTTTTCATTATGTTATAGTACCCTAAAAAAATACAAACATTTATTACAGTAATAGGTGGCACCTATAGAAGCCTGCATCACCCTGGGATTACATCGTAGCGGGGCTATCAGAGGGAGGAACGTTGCCTATTCATTTAGATATTGCAACCACAATCGCCATGGCGTTTAAAGTGCTAACAGGAGAGATTAGAGCCAAGCCCATTCCCTGCTGTTAGCTACGGTTCATGGCAGTAATGGATACCCTTCACTGCATTTGGAAGTTCAGGAACATCTAAATGCGTGAAGGGGTTAACATCTATTGTGGGAAAACTGAGGGGCTCATAGGGGACTATATGTAGTAATATGTGGCTGAATATAACATTATAAGTGATTGCTAAAATGGTTTTACTAAAGATAGAAGTTGTCAGTCCAACCTGATCTGTTTTTATGAAGAGGTAACTAGAAGTCTGGACAGTGGAACTGCTGTGGATATAATGTTTATAGATTTTGCAAAGACGTTTGACACTGTCCTTCGTAAGTGCCTATTGGGTAAATTAAACTTAATAAGGTTAGAAATTATAGTGTGTAATTGGATTAAGAACTGGCTATCAGACTGTATTCAGAGAGTGGTGATAAATGATTCCTACTCTGAGTGGTTCCCGGTTATGAATGGTGTACCCCAAGGCTCAGTAATGAGTCATCTTATTTAATTTGTTTATTAATGATATAGTGGAGGGAATTAACAGGACCATTTCTATTTTTGCAGATGATACCAAGCTATGTACAGTAGTGTAGTGCAATCTATGGAAGATGTTCATAAATTGCAAGCAGACCTGGACACACTGAGTGTTTGGGCATCCACTTGGCAAAGGAACTATAATTAGAGCAATACATACACACGTGAAACCGGTTTAAATCGTAATACAGTTTGCATTATCCAGATGGGAAAGTAATAATCTAAGCACCAATTAAATTACATTTTGCTCAGGGCCAGATTATAGAGAGGTAACCATACACAGCATACACCAGTGGTATAAAGAGCAAATTTAGCCTTAAAGGAACTGCAGTTGCCTTATTATTTCCTAAGGTTCTGCCACGGCATACATAGTTACATCATTTGTAAGACTGAAAAAGACAGACATCCATGCCCTTCAGCATTTTGTCCTACAGTGTTTATCCAGAGAAAGGCAAAAATCTTCATCAGATAGAAGCCGGTTGGCATCAAATGTTTCTTCCAGACTCCAATCTGACAATCGGGGGGCGGGCAGAATAAATACCTGGAACAACGACCCATCTCCAGAATCCGGTCCACTATAACATTCTCTACATTATTTACATCTATAAACTGCATCCAGACCCTTCTCCTGAAACCTCGTCGATATAACTTTCTACATTTATTACTATCATGATTGTGCTTGAACACACCCCCGCGTTGGTTTTGCCGTAACTGTGGTTTACTTGTTCAAGACCTTTTGCTTTCTTGCCATGGATTGACTCGGGTGCAGCTGCTAATTTCATCAGTAGGGTTATTGCTTGTGGCGGCTGGGTAGTGGATCCGCCGGACCACCGCAAGCGATGATAGTTAAGCCACGCCAGGCGGCACATTCTTCCGAGAGAACCGGTTCAGCACCAGAGGCTTAAGGAGGGACACATGAAATTCGTTGTTGGATCCGAGAATGGAGCACACAGAGCTTGTATGTCACAGGGTTCAACTGCGAAGAACCTTGAAGGGTCCGAGGAAGCGAGGACACCAATTTAAGACTAAGGGGACCTTTCGGTCGCACATATCATGATGAGAGCCAAACTGGTCCCCCAGGGAGAAACGTCGGGGAGCAGGGTCTTCTCCTTTTGACCACCGAGACGTTCAATACGGGCGAAAAGGCCCGAAGTAGAGAATGTCGCGTCCTCTGCCAGATGGCCTTGATATTTCGAACCAGGTCGTTGACAGATGGGGCACATCCGAGGTAGGAGGCATGGGAAGGGGGGGGGGTGGCGGTGCTGGCCATATACTACAAAGAACGGGGAGACCCGGCAGCATCCGAGGGTCCCATGGTATAATGCAATTCGCCCACGGGAGCAGCTGGGGGGGTACCAGTTTTCCTGACGTCCGACACAAATGATGCAGTATGCTCCCAGAATCTGGTTCACCAACTCCACCTGCCCATTGGACTGAGGTGATAGGCCGATGAAAGTCAACTTGACTTGTTAGATGGGAGCACACGCACGCCAGAAACCGGGAAACAAATTGGAAACAACCGCGTCGGAGACAATGTTGAGAGGGCAGTCCATGAAGCTGGAAGACATGCTAGGAAGAAATATGACTAGCCAATTGTGGGGCAGACGGCAGGCCAGGGAGAGCACAAAGTGGGACATCTTTGAGAACCGTCTGTCCACCTCCCATATGACCGAATTCCAGAGGAGACTGTAGTATCCGTGACGAAGTCCATAGCTATGTGCGTCCAGGATTTCAAGCACAGGCAGAGGAAGCAAGAGGCCAGCGGGCCTGTGGTGTGGGACCTTGTTCCCGAGCACAAGTGACACAGGCGAAGGGTGTATCCTTGACGATCCTGCTATTATGGCCACCAGTAGTGCCGCAGATCATGCATAAGACTTCCGAGCTCCGGGATGACGAGCCACCAAGGAGCTATGCCCCCACTCCAGAATCTTCCTCCTGAGTGCCGGCGGGCACGTACGTCTTGCCCGTAGGGATGTTTTGGAGACCTCGGAGCCACGTGGAACCAACCGTTCGGGGGAGATGATGTTTGTGACACGGGTTTCTTCACCGACCACGCCGAGGCATGAAGAGGGCATCCGCCTGACGTTCTTCTCAGCAGGCCGGAAAGTATAAGAAAGTCAAACCGAGAGAAAAAATGAGATCCACCGGGCCTTGGCGAGGGTTTAGAACGTTGGCCGTCTGACGATACAACAAATTTTTGTGGTCCGTAAAGATGTTGATTGGATGACGAGCACCCTCCAGCAGATGTCCCACTCCCTCTAGGGCCAACTTGAAGGCCAAGAGTTCCCGGTCCCCAATGGCAAGTTTCCGCTCAGCCGGCAAAAGGTCTTTGAGAAGAACCCACATGTGAGAACCTTGCCTTTGAGTGCCCCTCTGCGTAGGAACCGCCCCTGCCCCCACGGAAGAGTGCACCCACCTCAAGGGAGAACGGCCTCTCGGAATCAGGCCCGGACCAAGACAGTAGCTGTGGAGAAGCCGTCTTTAGATCCACAAACGCCTTCGCGGCTCCGGAGGCCAACATCTCGGGTTCGCATTCTTCCTAGTAAGGGCCACGATAGGAGCCACCAAGGTGGAGAAGTGGGGAATAAATTGTCGGTAATAATTCGCGAAGCCCAGGAAGCGCTGTATTGCCCGAAGACCGACAGGACGGGGCCATTGTAGTACCGCAGAGAGTTTTGCCGGGTCCATCTTTAGGCCTTCAGCCGAGACTATGTAGCCGAGGAAAGGTAGGCTGGTCCGATGGAATAAACATTTCTCCAGCTTGGCGTACAGTCGGTTGCTGCGCAGACGTTGCAGAACCTGGCGTACTTGAGCCCGGTGAGTCTGAAGATCAGGGGAAAAAATCAGGATGTCATCTAGGTACACTATGACGCAGGTGTACAAGAGATCCCGGAAGACATCGTTGACGAGTTCTTGGAACACCGCTGGAGCGTTACAGAGCCCAAAGGGCATCACGAGGTACTCAAAATGTCCATCTCGGGTATTAAACGCCGTCTTCCACTCGTCCCCCTCCCGAATTCTGATGAGGTTATAGGCTCCTCGCAGATCCAACTTGGAAAACACTTTAGCCCCCTTGAGACGGTCAAAAAGCTCTGAGATCAGTGGGAGAGGGTAGCGTTTTTTTACGGTGATCTTATTTAGACCCCTGTAGTCTATACACGGACGGAGGGAACCATCCTTCTTCTGCACGAAGAAAAACCCGGCTCCGGCTGGGGAGGAGGACTTACGAATGAATCCTTTCTGCAGATTCTCCCGAATGTAGGCCGACATGGCCTGAGTCTCCGGTACGGACAGCGGGTAGACCCTCCCCCGGGGTGGACTGGTTCCTGGGAGGAGGTCAATAGGACAGTCGTAAGGCCGATGTGGTGGCAGCGAATCGGCCTCTTTCTCGGAGAATACATCCCCAAAGTCCTGGTACTCGGCCGGCAGGCCTGGCAACGGCTTGACAAGCGGGGGCGGAGAAGTGGTAGGCACCGGGCGTGGTACCTCCAAGCAACGGTTCTGGCATTCCGGTCCCCAACGCAGGACTTCGCCTGTCTTCCAATCGAGCGTAGGGGCGTGACGTTGCAGCCAGGGAAGCCCCAAGAGGATCGCCGAGGAAGCACGGGACAGAACGTGGAACCCGATCTTCTCCTTATGTAGCGCCCCCACACGGAGTGTCACCGGCCGGGTTATGTACTGGATGGGGTCACTGAGGAGCTCCCCACTGACCGAAGAAATAAGCAGCGGCTTCTCCAGCCGGACTACAGGTATGCGGTACCGGGTTACCAGTGAGGCTAAGATGAAGTTCCCGGCAGACCCCGAATCCAGGAAGGCAGAACTCCGGAACGAAGGACCAGCATCAGAAGCCACCTCCACTGGCATCATCAAACGTGGAGAGGAAGAAACTGCACCTAGGACCGCCTCTCCTACGGCACCTAGGTGTGAGCGTTTCCCGGACGCTGGGGACGTAGCGGACAACTTCTGCAGAAATGTTCTGGGCTAGCGCAGTAGAAAG
>JAODAL010046176.1:0-31195 GCA_025379985.1 Phyllomedusa bahiana | reverse complement strand
TCCGCCTCCTGTGAGTGAGGGGCTTGTTCCCCCCCCCCCCCTGTTCCAGATCTGGGTCTCCGGGAGTGAGCGGCTTTTTCCCCCCCTCCCCCCCCTGTTCCAGATCCGGTCTCCTGGTCAGTGACGCTTGTTCCCCCCTGTTCCAGATCCGGGGCTCCTGGTGAGTGAGCGGCTTGTTCCCCCGTCGCCCCCCTGTTCCAGATCCGGGTCTCCTGGTCAGTGAGCGGCTTGTTCCCCCGTTCCAGAACCGGGGCTCCTGGTGAGTGAGCGGCTTGTTCCCCCCCCTGTTCCAGATCCGGGTCTCCTGGTGAGTGAGCGGCTTGTTCCCCCCCCCCCCCCCTGTTTCCAGATCCGGGTCTCCTGGTGAGTGAGCGGCTTGTCCCCCGTCACCCCCTGTTCCAGATCCGGGTCTCCTGGTCAGTGAGCGGCTTGTTCCCCCGTCGCCCCCTGTTCCAGATCCGGGTCTCCTGGCGAGTGAGCGGCTTGTTCTCCCGTCGCCCCCCTGTTCCGACGGTCTCCTGTGAGTGAGCGGCTTGTCCCACCCCCCCCCCCCCCCCCCTGTTCCAGATCCGGGTCTCCTGGTGAGTGAGCGGCTTGTTCCCCCGTCGCCCCCCTGTTCCAGATCCGGGGCTCCTGGTGAGTGAGCGGCTTGTACCCCCCCCCTGTTCCAGATCCGGGGCTCCTGGTGAGTGAGCGGCTTGTTCCCCCGTCGCTCCCTGTTCCAGATTCGGGTCTCCTGGTGAGTGAGCGGCTTGTTCCCCCGTCGCCCCCTGTTCCAGATCCGGGTCTCCTGGTGAGTGAGCGGCTTGTTCCCCCGTCGCCCCCTGTTCCAGATCCGGGTCTCCTGGAGAGTGAGCGGCTGGTTCCCCCGTCGCCCCCTGTTCCAGATCTTCTAATTCCCTCCATAAATAAACCTCGGCTCCTCTCCTCGCAGACTTGTGCCCGGGCAGAGGCGCTGTTTATTCTGGGTGTGCGAGGCTTTGATGTGCTGCGGGGACGGCAGCCAAGGTCACCAGCAGAACATTCAAATATCATAAGGAGCGCTGGAGGAAATATTGCAGGAAGGCGCTGCCAGCAGCGGGATCCACAGCTCCATCCTGCAGGAGGTGGAGAGGGTCACCGGCGGCCGCAGCACCCCTCGCCAGCCTCAGTGCCCACGCTAGTGCAGCGCCCCCGCCAGCCGCACGCCATTGCAGGCTGCTCGTTTTCCTTTCCAATAACACAAAATGCAGATTGAAAATTAAATAACACCATCAATTTTGGGGTGGAGAGTCGCTCGCTGGTACCTGCTATTAACTCACAGCAGCAAGACTTAAAGGGGTTGTCTCACTACATTGATTCATCTCACCTCAGTCCTGTTTTCTTGGTTTCACTTTGAATTCAGGGGCGTGTTTACTGGCTTCCACTAGGCTGCAGTAGAAGCAAGGTCTGTAGCTATAGCAACCAGGCTGGCAGCCTATCAGGAGAGATCGAACAGGTCTGTAGCTAATGGGACCAGTGCTGGCAGCCTATCAGAGGATCGAACAGGTCTGTAGCTATAGGGAACCAGTGCTGGCAGCCTATCAGGTAGGATCGAACAGGTCTGTAGCTATAGGGACCAGTACTGGCAGCCTAATCAGGCATGAACATCAGTATGCCAACCTTTGAATATAAGAAAGCAGGAGATCTGAGTGGGCGCGCGCTATGTAGCCTTCGGGGAAACATTTGCATGACACGCCCATCTTGTCTGTATGCCATGCCCATGCAAAGCCATCACCCACTCACATCTACTGCATAACGCTTGGAAGAAAGCCAGGTAGATGCCCTCTTAATAGCCAGTAGTAACCCCCCTAATCAGGTAGTCCCTTACAGAGGTAATGCCCTGAGCCTAGTAGGTGCCCACCCTTTGTTAGCCAGGTAGTCCCCCTTTGTAGCCAGTAGTTGCCCCATTTTGCCAGGTAGATTGTCCCCTTGTTGCCATAGATGCCCCCATTGTTTGCCAGGTAGATGTCAGGAAGCATTTTTCCTAAAAATTGAGAGACATATTGCCTTCTACCTCATTGGGGTTTTGCCTTCCTCTGGATAACACCTTAGCACAACAGGCTGAACTAGATGGACGACTTGCCTTTTTTTAGCCTTACCACCTATGAACTACTATGAATAGTCCCCCTTGTTGCCAGGTAGTGCCCCCATTGTTGCCAGGTAGGTGCCCCATTGTCCACCCCATTGTTGCCAGGTAGAGCCCCCCTATAGCTAATAAAAATAAAATAATAAAATCCACTTACCTCACCAGGCTCCTGCAGCACGGCCACTCCGGACGATCTCCTCAGCAGCGCAGGGGGAAGTGAGAGCAGCCGCGCGTCACTCCCCTGCGCCGCGCGTCACTCCCCTGCGCCCTGACCTGTATGTGCGGCGCACACACCGGCGCCGACATACAGGGGAGAGGGAGGAGGGAGCGATCCCTCCTGCCACCTCCCTGCACAGCGAGACATCCGGGCGGGTGAGCGGGCGCAGCGCGCTTCACCCGCCTTAGGAGCGGCCCGGCGGCGCAAGAGTAGCGCACTAGCGCTACTCTGTCGCCGCGGCCATTTAAAGAACCCCCGCCGCCTGGTGGCGCCGGGAGGAATGCCAACTCCCCCGGGAGGGCGGGAGGGGACCCCAAATAGCGGGACCCCCCCGCCAAAAACGGGAGAGTTGGCATGTATGCTATCAGGATAGATCACACAGATCTGTAGCTATAGCGACCAGTGCTGGCAGCCTATCAGGAGAGATCAAACGGTCCTGAGCTATAGTGACCAGTGCTGGCAGCCTATCAGGAGAGATTGAACAGGTCTGTAGCTATAGCAACCAGTGCTGGCAGCCTATCAGGAGAGAGTAAACAGGTCTGTAGCTATAGTGACCTGAGGAGCTGATGCAGCACATACAAGAGGGGAATATCTAGGAATAGGTCGGACACTGGTAATGGACACATATTGTGAAGTGACTTGTTTTTCCAAGATATTTAACTTAAAAAGCAGCGATCCCTGTAGTGAGACAATGCCAAGGGGTGGATACAGGTAGTGGTCTCCTCCGCACATCAGGGACATCTTCCCATAGCTGGGGAGCTCCGCCACGGAAGATGTAGTGTTTTTTTTTTTATAGTCAAGCAATGTTAGGTGCAAACACTACATCTCCCTCAATGCAAGACAGTAAGGGCTGGTCCCCACGGCACTTAGCAGCATTTAGTAGACCCGTAAGCAGCATCTAGCCGATGTTTCAGCAGCATCGGGCAGATCCGTCAGCAGCATCGGGCAGATCCGTCAGCAGCATCGGGCAGATCCGTCAGCAGCATCGGGCAGATCCGTCAGCAGCATCGGGCAGATCCGTCAGCAGCATCGGGCAGATCCGTCTGCAGCAAGATTTTAATTGTAAAAAAGATGTTATTACTAACATAATACATCAGAAAAGCAACTTAACAAACTGCTTTGAACTATAGAGAAGAACAGAAGCCCCTAAACGTCAATCAGACTCTTGCATGTTTTCTTTCTCCTTCCTCACATCGCTCTCTCTATGTCAATATCAAGTTGTGGTTAGAATGTTGCAAGAGATAAGGAGCTATTTACTTTCACTTAAAGGGGTTGTCTCACTGCATTGATTCATCTCACCTCAGTCCTCAGTTTTCTTGGTTTCACTTTGAATTCGAGGGTGTGTTTACTGGCTTCCACTAGGCTGCAGTAGAAGCCAGGTCTGTAGCTATAGCAACCAGTGCTGGCAGACTATCAGGAGAGATTAAACAGGTCTGTAGCTATAGCGACCTGAGGAGCTGATGCAGCCCATACAAGAGGGGATATCTAGGAATATGTAGGACACTGGTAATGGACATATATTGCAAAGTGACTTGTTTTAGTAAGATCTTTAACATAAAAAGCAGCAATTCCTGTAGTAAGACAACCCCTTTAAAGAGCACCTATCACCTCCACAAAACCACGCAAAAATTGATAGTAGATGAAATTATAAGACTTTTCTGAAGTACAGGTCATTAGCAAATTAGAGGGTTTACCTTAGTATTACATGTAGACAGGTTTAACTTTCACTTTGTAACTCAGGAGATCCTATAGAAGGCTGTGGGAGATACCAACTGTGCAGGGGGAGCTAAGGGCATAGCTGTTTTTACAGGGTAATCTGAATCTCTCACTACATAGAGTACAGCAGGCACAAGACACTGACATAGTGTGACAGGGTTTACCTATTGCTTCAGCCTCCTCCTCCATAGCACACAGGTATCTATATTACACTGCTGCTGGTGTGAACATGATGTAGACTTGCAGGCTCCCCAATGCATAGTGGACTCTTCCAGCTCAGAAGCAGTTACTTTCACACAACTGTCAACATAGTGATCCATCAAGCTGTCATGGCCCGACTTCAGAGCTGTCTTAAAGGGCCAGCGCCTGTTTAAAACCTGAATTACAGGGGAAGTGAAGCAGATTTGAGAAAATGTTTGCATTTTAGCCTCCTGTTACTTGATGAGGTTTCTCTGGAGGTGATGGGTCCTCTTTAAGAACTGTGATATTTGTATTCTGTTACTTCTCTATATAGACGAGGGCAATTCCTTGAGTTGATTTTCTGATGAAAAATTAATAATTTTAATAATAAAATTTTCAGATTTTTTTATTTTTCGTTTTCACTACATTAAATGGAACAAATTGTAATAAGTTTTGATCAGTGTGGAAATGTAATTTTGCTGCTCTCTGCCTTTATTCTACATACAGCAATAGCCGGCACAGCACAGGTCTCGCTGGGACTTGTAGTGCACCAAGCAAGATCACTCCCATGGTTTCTATTCACTGACCTGCTATTGTAACGGCTTTTATTTCTAGCAGCTGTGATGTGTCCGTAATCACTGATAATACTGTAATAATGGGATTTATGGGAGATGCTGCGTTGGTTTTCTAATTGTATATTATTTAATCTTATATTATTTCATTTTATATTAATTTTATAATATTTAACTTTATATTAATCTTATATTTTGGGGAAATAATTTTCTTTACTATAGTTGTATAACTCACATCAGTCAGCCCGGCCCGAGCGGTCAGGAAATTTGTGGAGTCTTTTCTCCGTTTTTTTTACTATGTGGCACAGAGTTCGCGGCAGGAAGACACCTACGAGGTGACAAATGTATGACCTACAGAAGAGCAGGGTCATAGATTCTGGTGCAGTCTATACTACCTTAAAGAGATTTAGACCTGGATGGTCAGAGCTAACGTTCATACGTGATGCACTAAATCTCCAAGAGGTTCCTCTGTAACCATAAACCTAAAAAGATCTGAGGTCCTGGGTAAGAGATATAGGGACACCATCAAATTGTAAATACAGCTTTAGATGTAAATGGAGGAGAAGGACCTGATGTTTATGAAGGAGATGAGGCGCATTCCTCAGAAAGAACCCCCCTCCAAATATGTTGTATACAGGGTCGGACTGTGGTGCCTAGGGTCCACCAGTTGAGATGAGTCGGGCTCCACCGGTGGAGCTGAATCTTGGGGCTCCACCGGTGGAGCTGAATCTTGGGGCTCCACCGGTGGAGCTGAATCTTGGGGCTCCACCAGTGGAGCTGAGTCTTGGGGCTCCACCGTGGAGCTGAATCTTGGGGCTCCACCGGTGGAGCTGAGTCTTGGGGCTCCACCGGTGGAGCTGAGTCTTGGGGCTCCACCGGTGGAGCTGAGTCTTGGGGCTCCACCGGTGGAGCTGAGTCTTGGGGCTCCACCGGTGAGCTGAGTCTTGGGCTCCACCGTGGAGCTGGTCTTGGGCTCCACCGGTGGAGCTGAGTCGTGGGCTCCACCAGTGGAGCTGAGTCTTGGGCTCCACCGGTGGAGCTGAGTCTTGGGGCTCCACCGGTGGAGATGATTCTTGGAGCCCATCCTTCAACTAATGTACGTGACTCTTGCACTCTGCCTTGTTGTATGTAATAAACGTTATTTTTTCTCTTTTAGTGGAACATGATAAAGAGTTCTTCCATCGGAGACGTCACCACAGAGAATTCCGGTTCGATCTCGCCAAAATCCCGGAGGGCGAGGCGGTGACGGCGGCGGAGTTCAGGATCTATAAGGACTATATCCGAGAGCGGTTTGACAATGAGACCTTCCAGATCAGCATCTACCAAGTGCTGCAAGAACATCAAGGAAAGTAAGTGGCACCACAACACTGGCCACAGAGACCTAAGATGACCCGAGGCCTTCAGCTGGGACCGCCATTGAGCCCCATCATGGACGGCCATACTGCTCAGTGGTGCCCCTGACCCCCATAGACTGGGATCTCCCAGGTTTCATCATTCACCCATTGGGGTCATCCACATGTTATCCTCATAGGGTGCCAGGCTGTAGACATTGTGCCCACTGTTATCACCATAGGGTGCCAGGCTGCAGACATTGTGCCCAGTGTTATCTCCATAGGGTGCCAGGCTGCAGACATTGTGCCCACTGTTATCACCATAGGGTGCCAGGCTGCAGACATTGTACCCACTGTTATCCCCATAGGGTGCCAGGCTGAAGACATTGTACCCAGTGATATCTCCATAGGGTGCCAGGCTGTAGACATTGTACCCAGTGTTATCTCCATAGGGTGCCAGGCTGTAGACATTGTGCCCAGTGTTATCTCCATAGGGTGCCAGGCTGTAGGCATTGTGCCCAGTGTTATCTCCATAGGGTGCCAGGCTGTAGACATTGTACCCAGTGTTATCCCCATAGGGTGCCAGGCTGCAGACATTGTGCCCACTGTTATCGCCATAGGGTGCCAGGCTGCAGACATTGTACCCAGTGTTATCCCCATAGGGTGCCAGGCTGCAGACATTGTACCCAGTGTTATCCTCATAAGGTGCCAGGCTGCAGACATTGTACCCAGTGTTATCCCCATAGGGTGCCAGGCTGTAGACATTGTTCCCAGTGTTATCCCCATAGGGTGCCAGGCTGCAGACATTGTGCCCAGTGTTATCTCCCTAGGGTGCCAGGCTGTAGACATTGTACCCAGTGTTATCTCCCTAGGGTGCCAGGCTGAATACATTGTTCCCAGTGTTATCCCCATAGGGTGCCAGGCTGCAGACATTGTACCCAGTGTTATCCCCATAGGGTGCCAGGCTGCAGACCTTGTACCCAGTGTTATCCCCATATGGTGCCAGGCTGTAGACATTGTACCCAGTGTTATCTCCATAAGGTGCCAGGCTGCAGACATTGTACCCAGTGTTATCCCAATAGGGTGCCAGGCTGTAGACATTGTACCCAGTGTTATCCCATAGGGTGCCAGGCTGCAGACATTGTACCCAGTGTTATCCCCATAGGGTGCCAGGCTGCAGACATTGTACCCAGTGTTATCTCCATAGGGTGCCAGGCTGTAGACATTGTACCCAGTGTTATCTCCATAGGGTGCCAGGCTGTAGACATTGTTCCCAGTGTTATCCCCATAGGGTGCCAGGCTGCAGACATTGTACCCAGTGTTATCCCCATAGGGTGCCAGGCTGAAGACATTGTACCCAGTGTTATCCCCATAGTGTGCCAGGCTGTAGACATAGTACCCAGTGTTATCCCCATAGGGTGCCAGGCTGCAGACATTGTACCCAGTGTTATCCCCATAGGGTGCCAGGCTGTAGACATTGTACCCAGTGTTATCCCCATAGGGTGCCAGGCTGCAGACATTGTACCCAGTGTTATCCCCATAGGGTGCCAGGCTGCAGACATTGTACCCAGTGTTATCCCCATAGGGTGCCAGGCTGCAGCTCTGTGATCATTAGGCTTAGATACCAGCACAGATTCCCATCCTCTGATGCTTCCCTTTGACTGCATTTAATGTTTTTGACTCTTTCCAAGACCTCTGCTTGCTGTCAGTGCTATATTGTTTGCTTCCACAGGATGTAAATCTGCTCATGTGACGCAGGTACAACACAATCTGCAGGTCTGCGATCATTAGAGGTCAGATACTCCTCTTCTGGATGTAAAAAGTGATAATTCCCACTGATTTTTCATTTATTTTTTCCTCTGTTTAAAGGGGTTCTGCCACGATGTAATGTTGACGTGGGATCCTCTAAAATGGCTATTTAATCTCTTTTCTAAATATATGTGATTACAAAAAGTGAAGCCTCTAAGAGCTACAGCATTCCTTACATGCCCTTAGTTTCCTGACCGTTTACATTAGACAGGACCAGGACACTGACAGAAGCTGATGGCCTGCATTGTCTGCATTTCTTATCTGATGACAGGGAACATGAAAGAGCTTGCAAGGGGCTGGGGAGAAAAAGCAGTGAATGAGCCTGTGTCTTTTGTATAGAGAATCCACTGGTTGTAATGTAATTATTTGAGTAAACATTGCAGACGTTCCCTGGCTCTCTGCTCGCCCCTCTTCCTTCTCCCCCATGGCTCAGCATGCTGAGTTAATCTCCCCTGAGCAGATAAGAGGTAAGGAACTCACTTCTTGGCAAAACCCGTTTAAGATCTCTGCTTGCTGGCAGTGAACCTGGTCATGTGACACATGGGTACAGTTGTATTATCCTAGATCCGTGATCGTTACAAGCCGTACTCGTCCTCTGGATGTAATAAGTGATGGTTCCCACTGACTGGGTTTCTAATTTTTTTTTTTTTTTTACTCTTTTCAAGACCTCTGCTTGCTGCCAGTGTGTTTATGTTCAGGTATTTAAATCTGTGACAAACAGGTACCGTTATATCTGCAGATCTGTGATCAGTACAGGAAGAGAACAGGAGAGATGACTCTCATTACTTGTGCTTCACTTTTTTTTAATATTTCCTAGATCTCTGCTTGCTGTCAGTGCTCCATTGCTTTAAATCTGGTCATGTGCATACCTCCCAACTTTTAGAGAGTGCAAAGAGGGACACATCAGGCCACGCCTCTAACCACACCCAAACGTATGACATCACACTAAGACACGCCTCTAACCACGCCCCCACACACCTCCCAACTTTTAGAGAGTGCAAAGAGGGACACATCAGGCCACGCCTCTAACCACACCCAAACGTATGACATCACACTAAGACACGCCTCTAACCACGCCCCCACACACCTCCCAACTTTTAGAGAGTGCAAAGAGGGACACGTCAGGCCACCCCTCAACCCACACCCAAACCATGACATCACGTAAATACACTCCTCTAACCACGCCCCCAAACATACCTACCAACTTTTAGAGTGTGCTAAGAGAGACACAGACCACGCCTCTAACCACACCCAAAACATGACATCACACCAAGACACGCCTCTAATCACGCCCCGACACATACCTCCCAACTTTTTAGACAGGCAAAAAGGGAGACATTTTCAGGATTGCTTTGTATCCGATGATAAAATATTAAGTAAATTGTTATGTAATATACAGCGAGGAAGCAATCAGATACTTTTTAAAGCAAGATACTCAGTTTATTGATGCAAATCTGTTTTGTAAATGAAAAATAGGGACTTTTATAGAGCTCAGAGGGACAATGGTCAAAAATAGGGACTGTCCCTCCAAAATAGGGACACTTGGGAGGTACGCATGTGACACACGGGTGGAGTACAATCTGCAGATCTGTGATCATTACAGGACAAGAAACCCATCTTCCAGATGTAAAATCCGAAGGCTTCCATTGAATGTGCCTCAATTTTTTACTCTTTTCAAGATCTCTGCTTGCTGTCAGTGCTTCATTGCTTTAAATCAGGTCATGTGACGCACGGGTGCAGTGCAATTTGCAGATCTGTGATCACTAAAGGACAAAAACATCATCTGGATGTAAAATCCGATGGCTTCCATTGAATGTGCCTCAATTATTTGCTCTTTTCAAGATCTCTGCTTGCTGTCAGTGCTTCATTACATCTAGAGGATGTAAACCCGGCTGTGTGACAAGTTCAGTACAATCTACAGACCTATGATTATTGCATGCAGAGTTCTGGACACCATGCTCATCCTCTGGATATAAGAAGAGATGGCTCCTGTTGACTATGTTAATTCTTAAATCCTCTGCTTGCTGTCAGTGAGTGGAAACCATCAGATTTTACATGCAGAAGATGGGTGTGTGTCCTGGTCTCTGCATTGTAGTGATCGTATATCTGCAGATTGTACTTAACCCATGTGACACATGACCAGATTTACATATTTGGAAGTAAAAAAAAAAAAACACTGACAGCAAGCAGAGATCTTGAAAAAGTAAAACAACCGAAACACAGTCAATGGGAGCCATCACTCCTTACATCCAGAAGATGGGTATGTGTCCTGGTCTCTCCACAGATCTGTAGATTGTGCTGAACCTGTGTCACAGGAGCAGATTTACATCTATGGAAGTAAAGCACTGACAGCAAGCAGAGGTCTTGAAATGGTGGGGACTGAGTGCACTGTATCAGAAAGAGACCTTCTCACTATTTCCATGTTCACATTCAAAGGCTGAACCCGTATAGACCTAATAGGTTTCACAGCTGAGCTTCTGTTACAGTTGTATCGAATGTAGACAATGCTCTGTGAGCTAAAGTGCATGAAATACCTGCATTGACAGCAAGCAGAGGTCTTGAAATGATAGGAAATTAATTCTCTATGGTAGACGTTCTCGTTATTCCATGTATTCATGTAGAGACCCAACAGGTTTCACAGCTGAGCTTCTGTTACAGTTGCATGTAATCGAGACAATGCTCTGTGAGCTGAACTGCATGAAGTATCTGCACTGACACATTGTAACGACTTACAGGGGCTATGCAGACAGCTATAACACACATTCCAGCCCCATCACCTAATGCTCAGTGTCTCCACAGGGACTCGGACCTGTTCCTGCTCGACTCCAGGACCATTTGGGCAGCTGAGGAGGGCTGGCTGGTTTTCGATATCACCGCCACCAGCAACCACTGGGTTCTCATCCCGCAGCAGAATCTCGGCCTGCAGCTGGCTGTGGAGAGCAGCAACGGTGAGTGCCGCTCCTCTTATAACACTCCAGTACTGATATAACCAGAGACATTACATCCTATGTGACTGATATCAGCCGCTCCTCTTATAACTCTCCAGTACTGATATAACCAGAGCCATTACATCCTATTGACGATATCGCCGCTCCTCATAACGCTCCATACGATATAACTCCAGACATACATCCATGGACTGATATAACCCTCTGCTCTTATAACGCTCCAGTACTGATATAACCAGAGACATTACATCCTATGTGACTGATATCAGCCGCTCCTCTTATAACGCTCCAGTCCAGATGTAACCAGAGACATTACATCCTATGTGACTGATATCAGCCGCTCCTCTTATAAGCTCCAGACGATATAACCAGACATTACATCTTATGTGACTGATATCAGCCGCTCCTCTTATAACGCTCCAGGACTGATATAACCAGAGACATTACATCCTATGTGACTGATATCAGCCGCTCCTCTTATAACGCTCCAGTACTGATATAACCAGACATTACATCCTATGTGACTGATATCAGCCGCTCCTCTTATAACGCTCCAGTACTGATATAACCTCCAGACATTACATCCTATGTGACTGATATCAGCCGCTCCTCTTATAACGCTCCAGTACTGATATAACCAGAGACATTACATCCTATGTGACTGATATCAGCCGCTCCTCTTATAACGCTCCAGTACTGATATAACCAGACATTACATCCTATGTGACTGATATCAGCTGCTCCTCTTATAACGCTCCAGTACTGATATAACCAGAGACATTACATCCTATGTGACTGATATCAGCTGCTCCTCTTATAATGCTCCAGTACTGATATAACCTCCAGACATTACATCCTATGTGACTGATATCAGCCGCTCCTCTTATAATGCTCCAGTACTGATATAACCTCCAGACATTACATCCTATGTGACTGATATCAGCCGCTCCTCTTATAACGCTCCAGTACTGATATAACCAGAGACATTACATCCTATGTGACTGATATCAGCCGCTCCTCTTATAACGCTCCAGTACTGATATAACCTCCAGACATTACATCCTATGTGACTGATATCAGCAGCTCCTCTTATAACGCTCCAGTACTGATATAACCTCCAGACATTACATCCTATGTGACTGATATCAGCCGCTCCTCTTATAACGCTCCAGTACTGATATAACCAGAGACATTACATCCTATGTGACTGATATCAGCCGCTCCTCTTATAACGCTCCAGTACTGATATAACCAGAGACATTACATCCTATGTGACTGATATCAGCCGCTCCTCTTATAACGCTCCAGTACTGATATAACCTCCAGACATTACATCCTATGTGACTGATATCAGCCGCTCCTCTTATAACGCTCCAGTACTGATATAACCAGACATTACATCCTATGTGACTGATATCAGCCGCTCCTCTTATAACGCTCCAGTACTGATATAACCAGAGACATTACATCCTATGTGACTGATATCAGCCGCTCCTCTTATAATGCTCCAGTACTGATATAACCAGAGACATTACATCCTATGTGACTGATATCAGCCGCTCCTCTTATAACGCTCCAGGACTGATATAACCAGAGACATTACATCCTATGTGACTGATATCAGCCGCTCCTCTTATAATGCTCCAGGACTGATATAACCAGAGACATTACATCCTATGTGACTGATATCAGCCGCTCCTCTTATAATGCTCCAGGACTGATATAACCAGAGACATTACATCCTATGTGACTGATTTCAGCCACTCCTGCACTTTTATAAGCCGACCACTTTTAGGTTACTGGCCCTTTAAATGTGCAGATGTAGTCCCGGTTGCGTTAGTCAGGTCGTCCTATTCTCTAAGCCCATCAGATGTTGTGCGGAAACTGCAGATATTATCAGTGGAGTCCGGAAGAAGCCGTAGATTATATGTACCCCCCAAAAATGCCAGAAAAGAAGCAAAAAAAAATGGTGGGACAATGAGCTGCATGCGGCGCAGCCTACCCTCACTGGGCTGCAGATGTCACCAGGACTACAACCCCCATCATTGGTGAAGGGCTATCTCCGGTATAGGCATTCATTTCATACAATGATCAGGATCTGCCCCTAGATGATGTGAATCTGCCCCGGTCATGTGACGTCATCCTACTGGTACTCAGTGCACTCTGACACTGTAACGAGCCCTGCAGCTGTGTGATCCTCACATGACTGATGCTCTGTGAGCTCAACACATCTGCAGGACAAGCCTTAGGTCCTAGACCTCTGCACTGAGACATTGTACCAAAAACCCTTCACTGCGGGAGAAGCACTGGAATGCAAACCATGAAGATTGTCATTCATTGACAGCAAGCAGAGATCTTGAAGATGGTGAGGAATCAATGTAAGAATCTGCGGATGTGGGAGCAGAACTAAAATGTACATGAAGATTGTCGTTCATTGACAGCAAGCAGAGATCTTGAAGATAGTGAGGAGTTAGTAGTAAGAATCTGTGGATGTGTGAACAGGACTAGAATGCAAACCATGAAGATTGTTATTCATTGACAGCAAACAGAGATCTTGAAAATTGTGAGGAATTAGTTTGAGAATCTGTGGATGTGGGAGCAAAACTAAAAAGTACAAGAAGATTGTCATTCGTTGACAGCAAGCAGGGGTTTTAAAATGATGAGGAGTCAACGTAAGAATCTATGATATGGGAGCAGGAATGCGAACCATTAAGATTGCAATTCTTTGACAGCAAACGGAGATCTAGAATATAGCAAGGAATTAGTGGAAGAAACTGCAGCTGCCTGAGCTCAACTACAATGTCATTGATGTAAATTGCCATTCACAGAGAGCAAGCGGAGATCTTGAAACTGCTAAAGCCATGTTCACACGGCTAAGTTTGGGCCGCATTTCGGTCCGTAATTACGCGCCGAAGTGCGCAAATTACGGGCTGAAAACGGCCCATTCATTCCGGTAATTCACAGTTCTCATAGAGAACTATGGATTACGTCTCCTCTCCCCGCCCGGCGGCGTATACGC
The DNA here is from genome assembly GCA_025379985.1 of Phyllomedusa bahiana. Lineage (NCBI taxonomy): Eukaryota > Metazoa > Chordata > Amphibia > Anura > Hylidae > Phyllomedusa > Phyllomedusa bahiana. The sequence goes on along the minus strand of JAODAL010046176.1, from coordinate 17,296 downwards.
ACCGCTAGCAATTCAAGTGTATGGGCCGGCGAAATGCCGGCCCCCCCGCTCAGTCCCCCGCTCCCGCCCCCGGTCACACGGCGTAATTGCGGGGCGTAATTACGCCCTGCAAGTACACCGTGTGAACATAGCCTTAAAGGCTGTGAGCCGGCTATGAAGATTGTCATTTATTAACAGCAAGCGGAGATCTTGAAAGTGGCAAGAAATCAATGAATCTGGATGTGTAAGCGCGAGTATATTGCGAACGCTGAAGATTATTATTCATTGACGGCAAACAGAGATCTCAAAAATAGTGAGAAGTTAGTCTAAGAATCTAGGGATATAGGAGCAGGACTGTGATGAAGATTGTCAGTGACTGAAAGCAAACGGAGATCTTGAAAATTGCGAGGAATGAGTGTAAGAATCTGCGGATGTGGGAGCAAAACTAGAAAGGACACAAAGAATGTCATTTATTGACAGCAAGCAGAGATCTTTAAAATGGTGAGGAGTCAACGTAAGAATCTACGATATGGGAGCAGGAATGCGAACCATGAAGAGTGTCATTCCTTTGCAGCAAGGGGAGATTTTTAAAATGGTGATGAGTTAATATAAGAACCATGAAGTTTGTAATTCTTTGACAGCAAGCAGAGATCTTGAAGATGGTCAGAAGTTAGTAGTAAGAATCAGTGGATGTTTTGAACAGGACTAGAATGCAAACCATGAAGATTGTCATTGACTGAAAGCAAACAGAGATCTTGAAAATTGCGAGGCGTTAGTGTAAGAATCTGCAGATGTAGGAGCGACACTAAAAAGTACAAGAAGATTGTCGTTCGTTGACAGCAAGCAGAGATTTTTAAAATGGTGACGAGTTAATATAAGAAACATGAAGATTGTAATTGTTCGACAGCAAACGGAGATCTAGAATGTAGCAAGGAATTAGTGGAAGAAACTGCAGCTGCCTGAGCTAAACTACAGTCATTGATGGAAATTGCCATTCAGTGAGAGCAAGCGGAGATCTTGAAATTGCTGAAGCATTAGTGGAAGAAACGGTGGCTTTGGGAGCAGGACTAAAATGAGGACTTAGTGGAAGAATGTATAAGTGTGTGAGCAGGACTATGGAGACCATCATTTTTTAACAGCAAGCGGAGGTCTTAAAAGTGGCGAGAAATCAATGAAAGAATCTGGACGATTATATTGGGAACGATGAAGATTGTTGTTCATTGACAGCAAACAGAGATCTTGAAGATAGTGAGAAGTTAGTCTAAGAATCTGCGGATGTGGGAGCAGGACTGTGATGAAGATTGTCATATACTGTCAGCAAACAGAGGTCTTGAAGATGGAGAGGAGTCCGTGTATGTGGATGTGTGAGCAGGACTTGGCAGCGAAGAGCTCTGAATGCCGCCATGTTGTTGCGGGTGGCGCGGCCGTACCCCTGCTCCGGAGCGAGGCAGCGCCCTCCGTATCTCACACAATCTGCTCACACATTTTACAGGCTGCATTTGTTTTCTGCTCTCAGTAAATTACCTGAGGCTGGAATTTAAGATTCTCCGGAGGACGCGCTTTATACTTGGACGGGGGCTTTTTTTTGTTTTTACAGGTTTTTTTTATTTTTGGGGGCTTTTTCTGATGTTAAAGGATTTTGAACTCTGTACAACCCGGAGTCAGGGCTGGGGAGGGGGCGCCGCTTATTTATTACCTAACTTAACCGTACACGGCCGGGGAGCGAACCCTGACATAGGTGGAGAGGATCACTCACATCATGTCTGATATCAGGAGTGAGCTGAGATCTATCTATCTATCTATCTATCTATCTCATATCTATCTATCTATCTATCTATCTCATATCTATCTCTCTCATATCTATCTCTCTCATATCTATCTCTCTCATATCTATCTCTCTCATATCTATCTATCTATCTATCTATCTATCTATCTCATATCTATCTATCCCATATCTATCTATCTATCTATCTATCTCATATCTATCTATCTCATATCTATCTATCTATCTCATATCTATCTATCTCATATCTATCTCATATCTATCTATCTCATATCTATCTATCTATCTATCTATCTATCTCATATCTATCTATCTATCTCATATCTATCTATCTCATATCTATCTCATATCTATCTATCTCATATCTATCTATCTCATATCTCTCTCATATCTATCTATCTATCTCATATCTATCTATCTATCTATCCATCTCATATCTATCCATCTCATATCTATCTATCTCATATCTATCTATCTATCTCATATCTATCTATCTCATATCTATCTATCTATCTCATATCTATCTATCTCATATCTATCTATCTATCTATCTATCTATCTCATATCTATCTATCTATCTATCTATCTCATATCTATCTATCTATCTATCTATCTCATATCTATCCCATATCTATCTATCTATCTATCTATCTATCTATCTCATATCTATCTATCTCATATCTATCTTATCTCATATCTATCTATCTCATATCTATCCATCTATCTCATATCTATCTATCTCATATCTATCTGTCTCATATCTATCTATCTCATATCTATCTATCTCATATCTATCTATCTCATATCTATCTATCTCATATCTATCTATCTCATATCTATCTGTCTCATATCTATCTATCTCATATCTATCTATCTCATATCTATCTTATATCTATCTATCTATCCCATATCTATCTATCTCATATCTATCTATCTCATATCCATCTATCTATCCCATATCTATCCCATATCTATCTATTCCATATCTATCTATCTCATATCTATCCCATATCCATCTATCTCATATCCATCTATCTCATATCCATCTATCTATCCCATATCTATCTATCTCATATCTATCTGTCTCATATCTATCTATCTCATATCTATCTGTCTCATATCTATCTATCTCATATCTATCTATCTCATATCTATCTCATATCCATCTATCTATCTATCTATCTATCCCATATCCATCTATCTCATATCCATCTATCTCATATCCATCTATCTCATATCCATCTATCTCATATCCATCTATCTCATATCCATCTATCTATCCCATATCTATCTATCCCATATCTATCTATCCCATATCTATCTATCTCATATCTATCTATCTCATATCTATCTATCTCATATCTATCTACATATCTATCTCATATCCATCTATCTATCCCATATCTATCTATCTATCCCATATCTATCTCATATCCATCTATCTCATATCCATCTATCTCATATCCATCTATTTCATATCCATCTATCTATCCCATATCTATCTATCCCATATCTATCTATCCCATATCCATCTATCTATCTATCTATCCCATATCTATCTATCTCATATCTATCTATCTATCTATCTCATATCTATCTATCTCATACCTATCTATCTCATACCTATCTATCTCATACCTATCTATCTCATACCTATCTATCTCATACCTATCTATCTCATACCTATCTATCTAGCCCCATATCTATCTATCCCATAGCTATCTATCTATCTTGTCTGTAAATAACTTGTACATTTGGTCACTTTTTGCTCTATTAATGGCTTCTATCAGGTCAGAGCGTTAACCCCAAGCTTGCCGGTCTGGTTGGGACTAATGGACCTCACAACAAGCAGCCTTTCATGGTGGCCTTCTTCAAAGCTACGGAGATTCACCTGCGCAGTATCCGATCTACGGGCGGGAAGCAGCGCAACCAGAACCGCTCCAAAGCACCACAGAACCAGGAGGCGCTGAGAGTGGCGAATGTGGCCGGTAAATATCCAAAGAGTCCTCCGCCGCCCCCCAGTCCTCTTCTGCTCCAGCAGAGATTGCTCGATGATCCGAGGATGAAGTGGGAGCGGATCGGGTGATCGGGCCTCCGATGGGGAGCAGCCATCCTGCCGGACCTCACCTGTCTGTCCTTTCTTTCCACCCCACAGAGAACACCAGCACGGATCAGAAGCAGGCCTGCAAGAAGCACGAGCTCTATGTCAGCTTTCGGGACCTGGGATGGCAGGTAAAATAATTTTAAGAATTTTTCATATTTTTATTTTTTTATTTTTTTTATTTATTTTTTTTACAATTTCTGGGGCATTTACCAACAAGGACCTGAATTTTATGATGTCAAAATGTCCAGGGCCCTATCTGAGGGGCCACAAGATTATACATATGACAGTGACCTGCGGCCCGTCTCTGGTTGTTGTACATTGAGTTGCTAAAGTCTTCCTCCCCCTTGAAGTTTTCCTCATTTTTAAGCGTTACAGCCACAAAGTGATAGAGCAGCAGAAAGTAGCCAGGATTTGTGAAGTGTAAAGAAAAGTGTGTGCGTTCCTAAATTTTTGCAACTTAAAAAACTGAAAAGTGTGGCTTTTATATGTATTCAAACCACCCACCACTGTACTCTGATCCCCCCCCAAAATGGAATCCAGTGTGACCAATATAGTAGTTACCTAATTAGTAAATAGAGAACATCTGAATGTAATTTAGTCTCAGTATCACTGCAGTTGTTTTGTGACGGACTCAGGTTTGTTGGAGAACATTAGTGAACAAACAGCAGCATGAAAACCAAGGAACACACGAGACAGTGCAGGGATAAAGTTGTGGCAAAGTGTATTGCAGGGTTAGGTTTTAAAACAATAGCCCATGCTCTGAATATCTCACGGAGCACTGTTCAGTCCATCATCTGTAAATGTAAACCGTATGATACAACTGCTAAGCTATTCAGACATGGCCGTCCACAAAAACTGACCGCCCAGGCAAGGAGAGCACTAGAGAAGCCGCCAAGAGGCCCCGGGTCACCGTGGAGGAGCTGAAGAGATCCACAGTTCGGGAACACAAGTTTACGGCCAGTATGGCAGGATGAGCGGCTTCCCCAGTACATTTAGTCCTTCACCAGTTCACACTGGAGCAGATTGTGCCCCATTCGAGTCGCACAACTGTCACAGTCTCTATGGTATTGCGATGCTCTGCCAGAGCCAGGGCGCCCCTTTACCCGGCTGGGGAGGAAGGGGCGGAATACCCGGCCTGGGGGGGGAAGGGGCGGAATACCCGGCCTGGGGGGGGAAGGGGCGGAATACCCGGCCGGGGGGGGAGAGGGGCGGAATACCCGGCGGGGGGGGGGGGGAAGGGGCGGAATACACCGGCCGGTGGGGGGGGGGGAGAGGGGCGAATACCGGACGGGGGGGGGGGGGGAAGGGCGGAATACCCGGCCGGGGGGGGGGGGGGGAAGGGGCGGAATACCCGGCCGGGGGGGGGGGGGGGGGGGGGGGGGGAAGGGGCGGAATACCCGGCGGGGGGGGGGGGGGGGGGAAGGGGCGGAATACCCAGTATTCGGTGGCTATAACCTTCTCTGTTTCACGCAGGACTGGATCATCGCTCCCGAGGGTTACGCTGCCTATTATTGTGAAGGAGAATGCGCTTTCCCTTTAAACTCCTACATGAATGCGACAAACCATGCGATCGTCCAGACACTGGTGAGTTGTGTGTTGTGATGTAATAGGGAGATTTACATGTTATATGGTATTACATGGCTGATCCCACCCAGCACAGCCTGCCCCCCACGGGGTAACACAGCCCCCATCTGGAGGTACAGGTCACATCTGCTCAAGGAAGGGATGAAGATGGCCGAGCACAGGCCCCATATACAGAGACCGTCCATACAGACAGGGGAGTGGGATCCTTAGTATCACAAGCAGTGGGGATCCCAGTGGTCAGAACCCCCAATCCCACCAATCATATCGGCATAACCTGGGTGCATTGTTATTTGTAGGAGCACCCCTTTAAGTAAATCTCTAGTCCCTTGATTATTTTGGATCCTTCTGCTCACAATCCATGGGGATTTCAGCGGTCAGACCCCCTACTAATTATATAGGTATCACCTGTTCTGTATATTGGTGATGAAGGTTATTGCTAGGAGCACCCCTTTAAGTAAAGTCCCCAGTTCTCATGTTAAGTGTTGCAATTTGTTGATGATTTTGGATCCCTATTTTCACAAGCCGTGGGGATTTCATCAATTAGACCCCCTACTAATCAGATAGGTTTCACCTGTTATTAGTAGGAGCACCCCTTTAAGTAAATCTCGAGTCCCTTGATTATTTTGGATCTTTCTACTCACAATCCATGGGGATTTCATCAATCAGACCCCTTTCTAATCATATGGTTATCACCTGTCCTGTGGTTTGGTACAGTTTTATTAGTAGGAGCCCCCCTTTAATTAGCTCTCCAGCCTCCTCCTCCTTATTGAGGCTACTCCCCTCATATTAGGTGCAGGAGCTTCTTGATGATTTTGGATCCCTATTTTGCAATCATTGGGGATTTGATCAATCAGACCCCCTACTAATTATATAGGTATCACCTGTTCTGTATATTGGTGATGAAGGTTATTAGTAGGAGCACCCCTTTAAGTGAAGTCCCCAGTTCTCATGTTAAGTGTTGCAATTTGTTGATGATTTTGGATCCCTATTATCACAAGCAGTGGGGATTTCATCAATTAGACCCCCTACTAATCAGATAGGTTTCACCTTTTATTGGTAGGATCACCCCTTTAAGTAAATCTCGAGTCCCTTCAATATTTTGGGTCCTTCTACTCACAATCCATGGGGATTTCATCAATCAGACCCCCTACTAATCATATGGTTATCACCTGTCCTGTGGTTTGGTACAGTGTTATTAGTAGGAGCAGCCCTTTAAGTAAAGTCCCCACCTCTCATTCTAAGTGTTGCAATTTGTTGATGATTTTGGATCCCTACTTTCACAATCCATGGGGATTTCATCAATCAGACCCTCTACTTATCATAAGGGTATCACCTGTCCTGTGGATTGGTGAGAAATTGTATTGGTAGGAGCACCGCTTTAAGTAAATCTCTAGTCCCTTGATTATTTTGTATTCTTCTATTCACAATCTGTGGGGATTTCCGACCCTCTGCTAATTATATAGGTATCACCTGTTCTGTATGTTGGTGATGAAGGTTATTGGTAGGAGCACCCCTTTAAGTAAAGTCCCCACTTCTCATTCTAAGTGTTGCAATTTGTTGATGGATTTTGGATCTACTTTCACAAGCAGTGGGGATTTCATCAATTAGACCCCCATACTAATCATATGGGTATCCCCTGTCCTTTGGATTGGTACAATGGAATTAGTAGGAGCACCCCTTTACTTAGCTCTCCAGCCTCCTCCTCCTTATTGAGGCTCCTCCCCTCATATTAGGTGCAGGAGTTTCTTGATCATTTTGGATCCCTATTTTGCAATCAGTGGGGATTTCCTCAATCCGACACCCTACTGATCATATGGGTATCCCCTGTCCTGTTCATTGGTGATAAATTGTATTGGTAGGAGCACCCCTTCAAGTAAATCTCCAGTCTCCTCCTCCCTTTTAAGGCTCCTCCCCTCACTCTAAGTGCAGCAGTTTCCTTTCTGACTCCCACCTGAGCTTGTGCCAACACACAGTCAGTCTGAAGAAGCCGATCTGCAGTGTAAAGCATGGGGGAGCATTTGCTAATATTTGATTAATTTCAGCACCCCCACTGATGCTTTTCCAGCATCAGAAACACTGGGCATTGGCTTTTCCTTGTTTTTTTTTTTTTTTTTTTTGTTGGGGGGGGGGGATTTCCTTCATTACCAAAACCTACTCTTCTATCTCTACACAGGTTCACTTTATCAGCCCAGAGACAGTCCCCAAGCCGTGCTGCGCCCCCACCCAGCTCACCGCCATATCCGTTCTCTATTTTGACGACAGCTCCAACGTGATACTTAAAAAATACAGGAACATGGTGGTCAGGACCTGCGGATGCCATTAATGGTGACGGTTCTCCAGTCTCAAGATACCAAAAACCACCCGTCCAATCCCGCACCCCCGTCCATACACTCACCATGTGTCCACTCGGGCCACGTCGCTCCGTTTTGAGCATGGACTTCGGTCACACTCGGTGGAATCAAGTTCTGCGTATAGCCAAGGATCGCCAACGAACTCCCATAGCGCCATAAAACGCTCCGCGGCGAGACGTCCGCTCTATACTTTGCATTGGAGTTTATAGACTGCACGGTGTTCGTCAGTCTTCATTGCGGAGATAGAGGATTTTCTTATCTCAGTGGTCGCTGCTGGCACAAGATGGAGTCGGACGATGACCGATATTCGGAGACATTTGACTTTGGTCGGTTGTGTCGGCCGCAGAACCTTCCTCAGGATTGTATAGTAATCAGTGCGGTCCTCGCGTCTTCTGTGGCCGTAAAATAATTTCCTTGTACAGAATGGAAATAAATCAGATTCTTTACGTCTTGAGGTACAAAACCCAGTCCTGTCGTCACATTTGATGGATACGTCCACTATCAAGGGAAGGTTCGTTCACCCACGTCCTGAGGTGTCATCAGTCGAGACCCTCACAGATCAGTAGAACATCAACTGGCATCTGGCACCAGGTTACGCCATTAAGGTTACTCCTGATTTCAGTCGGAGACTTGTTGGCGTAGTTCAGAGCCTTGGGTTTATGATGAAGGTCTATGGTGCTTGGTTGACCACAGAGTCGCCATCTGAGAGCAAGATCTCAAGGACAGGGTCAATGTAATTAGGAAATATTTAGGAGATAGAGGAATGTTTGGGTCGTGATGAAGGGACCTCGCTCTCTGTAGATCAGGACAGGGTCAATGTAATTAGGAAATATTTAGGATATAGTGGAATGATTGGGTCAAGTTGAAGAGACCTCGATCTGAATATCACGAGAGGGTCAATGTAGTTATGAAATATTTAGGATATAGAGAAATGTTTGGGTCTTGATGAAGGGACCTCGCTCTGTAGATCAGGACAGGGTCAATGTGGTTTGGAAATATTTAGGAGATAGTGGAATATTTGGGTCTTGATGAAGGGACATCTCGCTCTGTAGATCAGGACAGGGTCAATGTGGTTTGGAAATATTTAGGAGATAGTGGAATATTTGGGTCTTGATGAAGGGATATCTCGCTCTGTAGATCAAGACAGGGTCAATGTAGTTAGGAAATATTTAGGAGATAGAGGAATGCTTGGGTCTTGATAAACGGATGTCGCTCTCTGTAGATCAGGACAGGGTCAATGTAATTAGGAAATATTTGGAATGTTTGGGTCGTGATGAAGGGACGTCACGCTCTGTAGATCAGGACGGGTGGTTTGGGCCAGGACGAAGGGCAAGAGCTGGGCCTCTTTCTTTGTCCCATGTTGGCGGACCTGCCATTAAAATCATTAGACTGTAATAAGCATCTGCTTCGGTCACTTCAATGAGAGACCCTTGGTGGAGATGACATCAAGTTTCTGATTCATTTTAGTCTGAGACTTGTTGGCATCACTTGTAGATACAGAAATCATGGAATTATAATAAGGGTGGGTAGTGATCAGTCATTGACCATGTATGAGGGAGATGTCCCTTCCCATGGTGTTATTACAAAGGTACATAGCTATTGGTCGTTGGCCATGGTTGGAGGGAGATGTCCCTTTTTATGGTGTTATAACAAAGGTATGTAGCAATTGCGCGTCTGCTATGGTTGGAAGGAGATGTCCCTTCCCATGGGGTTATTAGAAAGGTACATAGCTATTGGTCATTGGCCATGTTCGGAGGGAGTTGTCCCTTCCTATGGGGTTATGACAAAGGTACATAACTCTTGGTCATTGGTCAGAGTTGGAGATGGATGTCCCTTCTCATGGGGTTATTACAGAGGTACATAGCTCTTGGTCATTGGCCATGGTTGGAGGGAGTTGTCCCTTCCTATGGGGTTATGACAAAGGTACATAACTCTTGGTCATTGGTCAGAGTTGGAGATGGATGTCCCTTCTCATGGAGTTATTACAAAGGTACATAGCTATTGGTCAGAGTTGGAGATGGATGTCCCTTCTCATGGGGTTATTACAAAGGTACATAGCTCTTGGTCATTGGTCAGAGTTGGAGATGGATGTCCCTTCTCATGGGGTTATTACAGAGGTACATAGCTCTTGGTCATTGGCCATGGTTGGAGGGAGTTGTCCCTTCCTATGGGGTTATGACAAAGGTACATAACTCTTGGTCATTGGTCAGAGTTGGAGATGGTTGTCCCTTCTCATGGAGTTATTACAAAGGTACATAGCTATTGGTCAGAGTTGGAGATGGATGTCCCTTTCCATGGGGTTATTACAGAGGTACGTAGCTCTTGGTCATTGGCCATGGTTGGAGGGAGATGTCCCTTCCCATGGCGTTATTACACAGGTACATGGCTATTGGTCAGAATGAGATTTCCCTTCCCATTGGGTTATAACATAGGAATGTAGCATTTGGTTGTTGACCACTATAGAGGGGAGGGGAAAGTCCCTTCAAATGACATTATTACAAAGGTACGTAGTAATTGGCTGTTGGCCATGTTCGGAGGGCATTGTCCCTTCCCATTGGGTCATAACATAGAAATGTAGCAAGTGGTTGTGGGCCACGGTGCGGTGGGGATTGTCCCTTCCTATGGGGTTATGACAAAGGTACGTAGCTATTGTCCGTTGGCCATGGTTGGAGGGAGATGTCCCTTTTTATGGTGTTATAACAAAGTTATGTGGCAATTGGTTGTCTTCTATGGTTGGAGGGAGATGTCCTACAGAGGTATGTAGCTATTGGTCAGAGGGAGATGTCCTACAGAGGTACCTAGCTATTGGTCAGAGGGAGACGTCCTACAGAGGTACCTAGCTATTGGTCAGAGGGAGATGTCCTACAGAGGTACCTAGCTATTGGTCAGAGGGCGATGTCCTACAGAGGTACCTAGCTATTGGTCAGAGGGAGATGTCCTACAGAGGTACCTAGCTATTGGTCGGAGGGAGATGTCCTACAGAGGTACCTAGCTATCGGTCGGAGGGAGATGTCCTACAGACGTACCTAGCTATTGGTCGGAGGGAGATGTCCTACAGACGTACCTAGCTATAGCTCAGAGGGAGATGTCCTACAGAGGTACCTAGCTATCGGTCGGAGGGAGATGTCCTACAGAGGTACCTAGCTATCGGTCGGAGGGAGATGTCCTACAGACGTACCTAGCTATCGCTCGGAGGGCGATGTCCTACAGACGTACCTAGCTATCGCTCTGAGGGCGATGTCCTACAGAGGTACCTAGCTATCGCTCTGAGGGCGATGTCCTACAGAGGTACCTAGCTATCGCTCAGAGGGCGATGTCCTACAGAGGTACCTAGCTATCGCTCAGAGGGAGATGTCCTACAGAGGTACGTAGCTATTGGTCAGAGGGAGATGTCCTACAGAGGTACGTAGCTATCGGTCAGAGGGCGATGTCCTACAGACGTACCTAGCTATCGCTCAGAGGGCGATGTCCTACAGACGTACCTAGCTATAGCTCGGAGGGCGATGTCCTACAGACGTACCTTGCTATGGGTCGGAGGGCGATGTCCTCCAGACGTACCTAGCTATCGCTCGGAGGGCGATGTCCTACAGACGTACCTTGCTATCGGTCGGAGTGAGATGTCCTACAGACGTACCTAGCTATTGGTCGGAGGGAGATGTCCTACAGACGTACCTAGCTATCGCTCGGAGGGAGATGTCCTACAGACGTACCTAGCTATCGCTCGGAGGGAGATGTCCTACAGACGTACCTAGCTATCGCTCGGAGGGAGATGTCCTACAGAGGTACCTAGCTATCGGTCGGAGGGAGATGTCCTACAGACGTACCTAGCTATCGCTCGGAGGGAGATGTCCTACAGAGGTACCTAGCTATCGTGTCGGAGGGAGATGTCCTACAGACGTACCTAGCTATTTTCGGAGGGAGATGTCCTAACAGACGTACCTAGCTATTGGTTCGGAGGGAGATGTCCTACAGACGTACCAAGCAAATTGGTCGAAGGGAGATGTCCTACAGACGTACCTACAAATCGGTCGGAGGGAGATGTCCTACAGACGTACCTAGCTATCGCTCGGAGGGAGATGTCCTACAGACGAAACCTACTATCGCTGGGAGGGAGATGTCCTACAGACGTTACCTAGCTATCGCTCGGAGGAGAGTTCCTACAGAGGAAACCTAGCAAATCGGTCGGAGGGAGATGTCCTACAGACGTACCTAGCTATTGGTCGGAGGGAGATGTCCCTACAGAGGTACCTACTATTGTCGGAAAGGGAAAATGTCCCTTCCTATGGGGTTATGATAAAGGTACGTAGCTATTGGCCGTTGGCCATGTTCGGAAGGAGATGTCCCTTTTTATGGTGTTATAACAAAGGTATGTAGCAATTGGTCGTCTGCTATGGTAGGAGGGAGATGTCTCTTCCTAAGGTGTTATTACAGAGATATAAATCGGGGTCTTGGCATTGAAGAGATCTGAAGATTTTATATTAATCTACTTGGTAATGGTTTAGTAGTTAAATGCCATGAATTCGGCACCAGAAGACCAGTGTCCTGAGGGGGGAGCATCACGTTGGCGCCCGGTCCGGCTCTTGGGTCTCCGCAGCCTCACTTGGGGTTGGTGGCTTCTCTCCCTGATTTCCAGCACCAGCCTGTGGCCTAATGTTGGCCGCTCCGGTCGTCACTTTTGGGTCGGGGTACTTGGGCCTTGGTTGCACCATGTGGCAGTGCTTCCAGATGCAGGGACGTGGAGCAAGTATTTCCTTCCACTTGCTGCTCCTGACATGAGTTATGAGCAGGTTAGAAGCTGGCGCTGACCCTGGCCGCTCCCCATGGGTGCAGATTACCCACCTCTGGTTTAATCCTCCAACACGGAGCCACCTCATAATGATTGATGACGGGGGTAAGGTGACTCCGAAAATAACGTCTGCTCCGTGACCCTTAAATCTCCACCAGATGCCTCGGTAAAGAATTTAAAATGTGACCCCGGAGCCTTCACCCCTCTCAGACCCCAGTGAAAATCAAGTGCGTTTGCTCTGGTTTTGTCCCCAGTGGAATATAAGAAACTACACAGTCCTGGCGAGATTGCATTTCAAAGAGTACGAAATTCCTTCACTACGCCTAAGTCACCGCTCCGAAAGTAATTGGACATAAAGACTGATGAACAGACCACGATACTGGAAAGTAGAGGACGCCGACACTTGGGGGGCAGGATAATGACGCTGACACTTGGGGGGCAGGATAATGACGCCGACGCTTGGGGGGCAGGAGAATGACGCCGACACTTGGGGGGGCAGGAGAATGACGCCGACGCTTGGGGGGCAGGAGAATGACGCCGACGCTTGGGGGGGCAGGAGAATGACGCCGACACTTGGGGGGGCAGGAGAATGACGCCGACACTTGGGGGGCAGGATGATTACACTGACGCTTGGGGGGCAGGAGAATGACGCCGAGACACATGGGGGCAGGTAAATGACGCCGACACTTGGGGGGCAGATAATGACGCCGACGCTTGGGGGGGCAGGAGAATGGACGCCGACGCTTTGGGGGGGCAGTGAAATGACGCCGACGCTGGGGGTGCAGGAGAATGACGCCGACACTTGGGGGGCAGAGAATGACGCCGACACTTGGGGGCGAGATTATTACACGACGCTTGGGGGGCAGGAGAATGACGCCGACACTTGGCAGGATAATGACGCCGACACTTGGCAGGATAATGACGCCGACACTTGGGGGGCAGGAGAATGACGATGACGCTTGGGGGGCAGGAGAATGACGCCGACACTTGGGCAGGATTATTACACTGACGCTTGGGGGGCAGGAGAATGACGCCGACACTTGGGGGGCAGGATAATGACGCCGACACTTGGGGGGCAGGATAATGACACATCTTAGCACACACTTTTCTTCACCCCAGGATGTGATGAGGCATCGCGGCCTCTGGGACTCCAATCATGAGGCTGTAGCAGTAATGCAGTACAATGCTCCGCTCAGTTGTGTCTGGAGGGAGGTTGGAGGGGGCCACAGCTCTATTGAAATGAATGGGGCAGGTTGTGGCCCCTGGTGGGCTGGAGTCCAGCTGTCCAGCGGAAGGGTCAGTGCTCCAGCCCACTTATTGTCAGGAATATTGGGGGTCCCAGGGATTGGACCTACACAGATCACACAGTGACTACATATCCTAGCCCTGTGCCACTTGGCCCTCACTACCTGAGCATGGCTGGCTTTCCTATCCAGATGTCTCCACCGTCTTTCAGGAGGAGACTCTGACTGTTTTGGAGACCAGTACCTCTACCCCTTCCCCCTCCAGCTCGCTGACCTTTCCCTGTGCTGGGAACCCACATCTCTGGAACTAATACAAAGTGACTCTAACCACAGGCAGCTTCCACGGACCACTGGTTCCCCTTCATGACGGGAAATAGCGCCTTAACCCTTCATGGTGGCTCCAGGACTACTATGATGACCTTGCTGGAGCGGGGACGTCCCTGAGGAGGGGTAGGATAAGTGAAAATAACTTAGGTAACATAGGAGATGTGGTATCCAAGCTGTGCTAAAGGGGAGCTCCTCAGATAGTGTCCTCTGACGAGCCACATTGATGGGGGCCCTACAGGAGGACTAGGTCCGGCACCATGGAAAAGGGGTTTGGGCAGCGAAGATGAGAGGGATGTGATGAGGCTGAGGAGACTCGCAGGAGTCATCAGTGACCTCAGATGGGTGGGCGTAACTAGACTTCAAAGGGTCCCATAGCCAAATGAGATGGGGCCTCACCACCTAATGACAAGAGACTAAAACAGCAGCATAGGTAGCAATAATTAAAGGTAAAGATAATACCGCCATATATCAGAGAGGTATAAATAATACCGCCATATGTCAGGGAGGTACAAATAACTCCACCATATATCAGAGGTATAAATAATACCACCAGCTATCAGGGAGGTATAAATAATACTGCCATATGTCAGGGAGGTATAAATAACTCCACCATATATCAGAGGTATAAATAATACTGCCATATGTCAGGGAGGTATAAATAATACTGCCATATGTCAGGGAGGTATAAATAATACCGCCATATGTCAGGGAGGTACAAATAACTCCACCATATATCGGAGGTATAAATAATACTGCCATATGTCAGGGAGGTATAAATAACTCCACCATATATCAGAGGTATAAATAATACTGCCATATGTCAGGGAGGTATAAATAACTCCACCATATATCAGAGGTATAAATAATACCGCCATATACCAGGGAGGTATAAATAATGCCGCCGTATACCAGGGAGGTATAAATAATGCCGCCGTATACCAGGGAGGTATAAATAATCCCGCCGTATACCAGAGAGGTATAAATAATCCCGCCGTATACCAGAGAGGTATAAATAATACCACCGTATATCAAGGAGGTATAAATAATTCTGCCATATATCAGGGAGGAATAAATAATTCTGCCATGTATCAGGGAGGAATAAATAATACCACCACATATCAGGGAGGTATAAATAATACCGCCATATGTCAGAGAGGTATAAATAATACCACCACATATCAGGGAGGTATAAATAATACCGCCATATGTCAGAGAGGTATAAATAATAACACCTTATAGCAGGAAACCCAAATATTAGTGCTGTAAATCAAAAAGCAACCGCCTATTTGTTCCCCACAAAAAGGCGCAATGTTCTTGCACCTGAGAAGTGCCCCCTTAACCTCGGGGCCCCATAGCAAGCTCTAGGGCTGCTATGGCTATAGTTACGTCAATGACATTACCAACCAAAGCCAAGTGCTAAGCAGTAGGGTGCTTATTGGGAGATCTCTTAGGAACACCACCCGATCTAGACCGGATTTTTTGTAATGGGTTTGTCATTCTCAGGAGCCCATGCGAGGTGCAAAAGTATCTAAAAAGTGTCTTAACACATAATACATGTGAAGCAAGGGAAGTAGGCCAAACATTTGGTGGAAATTGCTGAAGTAAATCTGCCCCCATATCTGTGTGGAGGTTGTAGGTTCTTCCCTATGTTGTTGTGCGGTTCCTCTGGTTACCTCATACACTGCAAAAACTCACTGATGGGTATGGGTGTTAGTCTGGGAAAGAGACAGAAGATTGCAAGCTCCATGGGCAAACTCAGGTTAGTACACAGGGGAGCAAGGGATACCCTTAGAAGACCTAGTTCTTTTTTCAGGGAGAAAGGTAGAAATAGCTAGGCAGAAAGCCGCAAGAATCAACAACACTGCTGGCGCCAAGAAGCATCTCCGCTGGTGGCTCCAAGAATCATCTCCACTGGTGGCCCCAAGAATCAACTCCACTGGTGGCCCCAAGAATCAGCTCCACTGGTGCCTCCAAGAATCATCTCCACTGGTGGCCTCAAGAATCATCTCCACTGGTGCCTCCAAGAATCATCTCCACTGGTGGGTCCCAAGTATCAACTGCACTGGTGGGCCCCAAGAATCAACTGCACTGGTGGGCCCCAAGAATCATATCCACTGGTGGCCTCAAGAATCAACTCCACTGGTAGCTCCAAGAATCATTTTCACTCTGTGGGCCCCAGGAATCATCTCCACTGGTGGGCCCCAAGAATCATCTCCACTGGTGACCACAAGACTTATCTCCACTTGTGGCCCCTAAGAATCAACTCTACCTGTGGGCCCCATGATTCAACTGCAATGGTGGGCCCCAAGAATCATATCCACTGGTGGGCCCCAAGTATCATCTCCACTGGTGGCCTCAAGAATCATCTCCACTGGTGGCCCCTGAGAATCATCTCCACAGGTGGGGCCTGAGAATCAACTCCACTGGTGATCCAAGAATCAACTCCACAGGTGGCCCCAAGAATCAACTCCACTGGGGAGCCCCAAAAATCATCACCACTGGTGGGCCCAAGAATCAGCTCCACTGGTGGCCCAAGAATCAGCTCCACTGGTGGCCACAAGAATCATCTCCAATGGTGGCCCCAATAATCAACTCCACGGGTGGCCCCAAGAATCAACACTACTGGTGGCCCCAATAATCAACTCCACTGGTGGCCCCAATAATCAACTCCACTGGTGGCCCCAAGAATCAACTCCACTGGTGACCCCAAGAATCATCTCCACTGGTTGGCCCCAAGAAACAACTCCACTTATAAGCATCAAAAATCAGCTCCACTGGTGGGCCTTAGTTCAGAATTGCCCACGGGGAACAAAAATTGATATGAATGATGACAACTTGTGTCCTGAGGAATATGTTGGTGCTATATTAACAAAATATCAGACACTCCCTCCCACTCAAAGTAGATTGTGCAAGGAACCCTGCAGCTCCAGATACAAACAACTGAGGAGTGGGAGCTGTAAACGAACAAGAACAACTGTCCAAAGACATGAGACAAACAGAGGGGAAGGCTTGAGGTTTGGAGTGGAGTTCTTGAAAAATTGTTCAATGATGGAAATAGCCAAAAATAGTCAAATGAGACAACCTGGAAACCACAACCCCCGCTGAGATGCTGCTGAGAAGATCTAACTTGAATGTGGG
>JAODAL010046175.1:0-31197 GCA_025379985.1 Phyllomedusa bahiana | reverse complement strand
AATCAGTGCAGTATGCTTATAAATCTGGTGTTTTTTTCTCTCTGGATTATGGAGGTCTTTTGACCCAAATGAGAAGTCTGAATTGGACTCAAATGAGAGGTAAAAATAGAGTAGGACCACCCGTTTTGAGATCCTGTTGATAGTCGGGGGTGGCTTAAACAGTTTTGATCAAAACATATGAACTAAGAATCTCAAAGTTTTTTTCATGTATTGTAGATAGCATAAATGCTTCTTTAGAGGTTTCCATGTCTTGTTTGATAGTACAGCCAGCCTGACACAAGTTAGAAGGTTGTGGATTTTACAAGATAGCAACACTGCTTTAAAAAACACATTATTAGAAAATAGGAAGCCATCTTCAAAATGACAATGGGTCCCCTTACCTTCTCGCCGCTTGTATAATTGCACAGATGGCACATGTGTATGTCCTTCCATGGGTATGTAATATCTATCAAAAAAATTTTAAATTCATATGAAATAAAGAAGCTTTCTCATCAAAACAGCCCTTCTTTAAAAACACCCACATCTAGCTGTATCAAGCAGAGGAAATGAAGCTGAATATCTACCATTCAATTTGACAGCTGCACCCCCCCCCCCCCCCCCCGTAAGGCTGTTATTTTAGTCTGTGAGGAAAGCCGCAAAACAACCAAGCTTTTACTGTATCACAAGAAAAACAAAATAACAGTGACCCTTTTTGATCCCAAATCACCCCACTGCTCTATATCATGTTAGGTCTCAGGCTTCTCTCCCAGTAGTTGGTACAATTCCAGGGTTTAAGACTGCATAAAACACTCTACTCCGTCTTCTGGTCAGCCCTGAAATACCATCATACAGAAGCTCTGAATCTACTCTGGCGAGGTCCCCGGACTCCAGTATCATAGCTCCGGCCCTCATGCAGGAGGAAGCATGACTTTTTAAGGTAAATTCAGCAGATACCCTGATAGACATCCCTTCCTAGGACTTTAATAGCAATATGAGCAATAGACTTCGTAGAGGATACACCAGATAGAAACACAAAATAGGCCTTGGATAAGTGCTATTAAACAGCAAACTACAACGCACTAGGCAAGGCCACAGCACAATCTTCAGGGGGTTGGTTTTCAATCTCCTCCCAGAAGATTGTGCCTGTAAACTGTGGCCTGTACCCCCTCTCCCACCACTCCCCTTACCCTTATAGTATGACCTAGTGCCAACACAACAACAACCCCCACCTATCACCCCATAACCTCCACCACCTGCACCTATCACCCCATAATCCCACCTCCTGAAGAGGTTGGATTGTTATCATTCGCTCAATCATCATCCTAGAACATGATCTCCTAGAAAACCATAATAGCCAAGTAAACTTGCAACTTAATGGACTCTCCAAACCTACCACAGGGAAATTTAGCAGAATTTGGTGGTGACCATATTCAACAAAGTTCTTGGGAACCCAAAAGACATGATAATAGAATATATAAAATAAAGATGAGCCAGCTCACCACTCCTGTTATGTAGATTGCACGGATCCCCCAGGTTGACAGAGGTAAATTTAAATAATAGAAAAGATGATCCAGCAATCCATCCACACTGAATAAAAGTCCCCTTTATTGATGATCAATTAAAATTTGACATGTAGGCACAAGACAAAGCAGAATGCTACTGACGCGTTTCGGGGATTACCCCTTAGTCATAGCATGTATGCATACAACACTATTCACCACATATAGCAGAATCCTATTGCCAACAATTAGCACCTTTAAACTCACCTGGCCCCTAAATCCATGGCGCGCACATCCACCAGCGCCATGCCCCCACCGTCAAAAGTTGGGCGCAGATAGATGATGTAGCTACGGACATCATCACCAACCCCGGAGTTGCGTATGCATAACTATCGGACAACATACCATAGATACGCGGCAGCTCCCGTAGATAGAATTACACGCTGCCAGCAGCCCTGATGGGGAAAAAACGAAAAGTCACAGTAAACGGACATAGTGACAGAAGCGAGGACGGACGCAGAAAAAGATACTAGCAACACGGACACGCATCAAGGAATGATGGAGCAATAACAAAATAAAATACATAAACATAGTGAAAGGAATGACATCACCAAAATCAACAATGCATGATATTGTGCCCATAATAATACATTAAATAAGCCATAATATACTGACATAATAACAAGCCAGGCACAAAATAAACAATGCATGTAGATTACAAAGGCATTAAATACTCGCCCCAAAAAAATACAATGCTAAAATATAAAATGATAAAATATCAAACGAGAACAAACACCACTATTACACTCAATAATGGTATAAAATTTCATTCCTAACATTAAAGCCATTTGGCCAAATTGTACCTAAAGTGACCATCCAGAACGCTTCCCTATCTCTCAGACGATGCTGGATGTTACCCCCACGTTTAGATAGCCTGAAAATATTTATTAGAATGATGTTTAGCAATGAAATGACGACCTGCATTAGATATAGTAAAAGTGCTTGAATTATAAATGTAATTTAAATGTTTGAATTTTCATGAAGTAGAACCAACAAATAAATGACTGATGTAGTATTACAATTGAGATATTGTTTGATGATAAAACACTTGTCATGTACAAAAGTTTTTGTTGGTTTGAAAAAAATAAACAGGTCTTACAGCGGTGTGATCCACATCTGTAAAAGCCACATTATAGCAGCCATGTAGTTTGAGAAAAATTTGAACAGAAATAATTGGGTGCAGTACTGTAAGAAACATGTTACATAAGATTTTGTCATCAAACAACACTGGTATGTATTTATGAATGATATTTTTAATTTGCAAAAATTGTGCGTTATGCTCAACCGCTACTGTTGGTATGTTTTTCGACCTGCTAGTAGATTTTTTAGGATAGAATAATTGCTGGTGGGTTTTTGTATTAACAACTTGTAGTGCATGTTGTATAACCCACATGGGATATCCCTGTTGACAGATATTAAAGCATTCAACTTGAAAATACAATTTTTCCTAGCCTTTGTAAACTCACCTACACGGATGGATAAATTGGTATGTTTAGGGTCATCACTATGATAGTGTAGAACGGTGTTTCCAGTTATTTGTTTATGAAAAGATATGGTTTTAATGGGTGACCCTTGGATGCCAATTAAGAGAGATCCAAAAAGGATATTTGTACTGATTGAATATCACTGGTGAACTTGAGATCTAGGGGATCATTATTAAAAAATTGTATGAATATTGCAATATCATCTGAAGATCCCTCCCAAATGAACATGTCATCAATCTGCCTGTCATACCACTGGATATCGCAAAAAAAAGGATTAATATCTGAAAAAAATTATATACATTCAAACTATGACATGACTAGGTTAGCGAGGGGAGAATTTTACTCCCATCGATACACCCCTTAGCTGTTAATAAAAAACATTGTCAAAAAGAAAAAAATTATGAGTCATCAGAAACCTAAGGCCATGTTTACACGGCTTATTTGGGCACGTATTTCAGCCCGTAATTTGCGGTGTACTGTGCGAATTACGGGCTGAAATACGGCCCAGTCAATACGGTAATCCACAGTTCTCATAGAGAACTATGGATTGCGTCTCATCTCCCCACTCGGCGAATCCGCCGCGGGGGGGAAATAAGTGACATGTGAATTACCAGCGGCATATACGCGCTGCCAGTAATGATAGTCTATGGGCCGGCGAGGTGCCGGCCCCCCGCTCCCGCCCCGCCCCCGTCCACAGGGCGTAATTGCGGGGCGTAATTACGTCCCGCAATTAAGCCGTGTGAACATAGCCTAACAGTCATGGTTATGAATAGCTGCAAATGAGAAGACAAAGCACTATAATGAGAAAAATGAAAATCCAATGCTAACAAAGCAGCGTTCAGTGGTATAAAAAGACTCTACATCACAGCTAATCCAAAAGTAATTAAACTGCCACACAATGTTGTGCATGCTTCTCAGGACATCTCTTGTGTCCTGAAGATAACCAGGGACACGGAAAGCTAACGGTTGAAGGTGAGAGTCAAGCCAATCCGCAAATAGGTTCACACAATTACCCAATTCCCGAGACGAACAGTCTCAAGGGAGGTGGGTTTTCTATGTGTTTTTGGAACTTGGTTAGTCCATACAAAAATGGAGTTATTGGATCCAACACATTAAAATACTCCCTTTGGACAGAGGAGATGACATCCAGTGCCAAAACCTTCTTCCAATAAGGATTCTTGTTGTACTTTGAATATAAATGTAGGATAAGTTGGTGGAAGTGCGCGGCATCGATTTAGTGACCAGGTGAGTTTAATGGTGCTAATTATAGGATTCTGCTATATATGGTGAATAGTGTTGGATATATACATGCTATGACTATGGGGCAATCTCCAGAGTGCGTCAGCAGCGTTCTGCTTTGTCCTGTGCCTACATGCCATATTTTTAATGGATCATCAATAAAGAAGACTTTTATTCAGTAAAGACAGATTGCTGGTTCATCTCTTCTACTATGATAATAGAATGCGTTCTGCTCTTGGCTCATTCTTATAAGATCACCGGTTATAAGAGCATCGTCTATAGAGCCAACCTGTTCAAATTGGGAGAACAGATCATGTGGAAGTGGAGAAACTCTGATGGTGCTAATGTTCAAATTCTACCACAACTATCCCATGTACACCTTCCTTTGGGTGGTTCACAAAAACAGAGCTACTCCACCAAATCTATCATTCCTCTTGGACTTCGTCGGTGTACCACTTACAAAGGTCCTGGACTGGATTCAAGCATCATTGATTCAGAACAGATGAACAGCACCTTCCAATTGAAGCCCCTGTTTACCTTTTATGACTAGGAAAGCGCTGTAGGCACCCAGATTAAAATCCTGCTTCTACTCTTGTTTTAATTGTCTATCAAAGCTTAAGTGTGAGTAATGTGTGTATTGCCTTTAAGAGGTATTGTCTCTTTCAAGCCTCAGCCAGGGTGGTGTATGGAACTTTAATGGTTCATTACCTGGGCCAATCCCTGGCTGGAGTGGGATATTTATACCCACTTTTTTGCTGCTTCTTTGCCTGTGATTTCCTTTTGTATCCTGGCTTATGTCCATTTGCTGTTCGTTTGGATTTCCTCTGACTCTGGACTTCGGTTATTTTCTCGAATATTCTTCTGCCTACTGATTATGTACTGCATGATCTATCAATTTGACCTTGGCCCGTCTGACTCTGCTACCTTTCTTTTTTCTGCTGTGTCTGTGCCTTAGTTGCCAATTGTCTGTTTGACCTCTGTTTTGAATAGGGCTTGCTCAGGATAGACATGAGTGTGGGGCTGCCCTTATTGCGGTGGTTGCTCTAATTAGGCAGGGTAAGACAGGGAAAGTCTAGGGTATCCCTGACATTAGGTCTCTGTATCATGTTTTGAGCATATCAACATGGAGAACTCCAGCTGGGTAGTAGTTTATTATGAGGCCCCTGCTTACCTACACTCATAGAGCCCTTTCCTGGCATGGTTATATAATGGTACAGTGGTCTCAACCAGCCTTAGGGACTGTCTACATGGCAAGCATTTCCAGTCAGAAATCCAAGCAGATTTGAATTTTAAAAACCTGCAGAAACCATCCCCATAGACCTCAATTGTAAATCTGCATTGAAGTCCATACGACTCAGAATTTCTGAGGTCGTATTTCAAAATCGCTGTATGTTTAAAAGAACTTAGAACAGTATCAATCTTCTGCTGTATTTCACTCGGAAAACGGCGGAAAATTCAGTATTGAAGTCAATGGGATGGCATGAAAAATGACCAGAAAGCTTAGTGAGTGTTTGTTGCTGCGGATCTGCTTAGAAAAACTCAACAGTGCTCTATGATGCAAACAAGACTGAAAAATGGAATCTGAAAACTGCAAATAAATTCGGCTATAATACACATCAAAAATGCGGCAAAAATGAAAAACGAGTTCAAAATCTTCTGGTTATTGTGTTCATATACTCGTTTGGACGTACCCTTAGTGCTTTACTTGCCTACCCTTATAAGAATCCCTGCACCTTAAACGGTATTAGACTGTGGCTTTTTTGCATACTGGTGTGAACTGGTGCCTGTTTAAGGTGCAGTTTTTTTTATCATTCAGTTGTTCCACTAGTGGAGAGGTATGTGAGCTTTTGCTAATTAGTTATCTACTCCTACTGGGTTTAGTCTATAATCCAGCCATTGAGCTGTGAGTATGGCCTTGTGTCTGTTTTTGAGCAAATAGTCTCCCATTTTTCTGTGATTTTTCTGTAAATGGCTAGTGTAGGGACTCACAAGATACAAAGAACCTTGATGTGGTTTGCTTATAGGGGCCACTGTATCAACCAATACCTCATATGTGAAATTTTTCCAGTATGTCATTTTATGCCCTAAATATTGGGGAGCAGAGGGTGTCAGTATTTTGTGTTGGACACCTAAAAAGTGCTGGGCAGCCTGCCCAATCATAGTAGAGGTGTCATAGGTTGTAAGCCAGCATGGTGTACCACACATATCTGTATAAATGGCACACTTTGTATCACTTTATCTATATGCAATTTTAATACCAGCAACCACCCCCCCCCTCATAGATAGAAGGCTGAGTGAGTGGTTGTCTTATCAGTATTTTTGCATTTGTGCAGTCTCACCATGTATTATACTGTAGCTTTTTTGCATACATGGTTTATGGTGTAGTATCTGTTTATGCTGCAGTTTTTAACATTCAGTTGTTCCCCTACTGGAGGGGTGTGTGAGCTGTTGCTCATTAGTTATTTACACCTGTTTTATCTTTCCCATGTAGCCCAGGTGCCTGTGTTCCTTCCTACTGGGTTCAGTCTTTAGTCCAGCCATTGAGCTGTAAGAATGGTCTGTGTTGTGTTTTTGAATAAATAATGTCCCATTATTTTTTTGTGATTTTTCTGTAAAGAGGTCTGAGTATAGTTACAGCACCAACACTGCTGCACAATAGCTGGCTGTCTGATGAGCCATATTTATTACATCACATGCTACTTAATAACCAACAAGGGGAATATCAATCCTATTGAGAATAAGTACATTAACCAGAATCACTTGCTTATATAATTGTACCAAACCAACACACATTATTAAAATATATAATTTTTATTTAAACAATTTATAAAATACAACATAAAACAGAATTTAAAAAAATGAGAAAAGAGAGGAAGAAATGTGAAATGCACGTTGGGGCCAGTGGTGTTGCTTTCAGGTTAGATATACCTTATTTATGTATCTAATCCGCTACCTTTATTCTCTGTTAGGTTTATATCTATGCAATCAGCACAGATTCACTTTAATGATCCCCATATATCTATATAAATTATATGTCACATGATTATGTTATGGTTACTATGCAAATTAATTTATAATGTTATGAGCACTTGTTAACTATTGTATATAATTACATGAAATATTCTTCCTATCATACATTAGTGTTACTCTGGAAATCATGTTGCAAGTCTAAAGAGCACTTGGCACCTTAGAATATGGTCCTATTTTTTTTATGGGACATGGATATAATTAATTGGGGATTTATACTCTTACTGTACATTTACTATTATTCATGTGGTGGATTTGTGTATCCCTTCTTAATCTGGTTATCACAGCTTGCTACTTTTTTATGTGCTTTGTGCTGTATTTTATAAATTGTTTAAATAAAACTATATATTTTAAAAGTATGTGTTGGTTTGGTACATTTATACAGGTAGTCATATGCTACTTAGCAGAAACATAACATTTCTCCTTTATAAAGGCCTGCATTCCAGCCTGCCAGAGATCCTCCAAACTATCAATGTCAACCAAATGGTTTAAATCTATTAAATCATGTAAATGGAGTACATCATGCATACAGCAAATGGACATAACATAGTTGTACTGGATTGAGTTAACCTGTTCATCTCAAAATCAGGGACTCCTGGTATAATAGAACGAGTGTGTTACAGAAAATAGTTTAGGTGGGCTATATGTTCTTGTTTAGCTTTTTTTTAATTCTTTTTGTCTCCCTTTCTTCATCCTTTCCTCTTTCCAACCCATCCTAATTTCATAATTTACTAAACCTAGTCTTTCCCAGAACACCAAATTGATATCTTAGGTCACTGCGGTTTATTGGTAATTGATGTTACAACACAACTACTTATTTCAGGGTCACTCATTATAATGATGCGGCAAACATCTAGCAGTCCACTGAATATAACTTATCTGTTTTTTTTTTTAGCATGATAATTTTTATTCTTTTATAAATTTTCTTTAAATACAAACACTAAACTATGACAATCAGGTACTGGCTGATAAATGACAATAGTAAAATTATACAGTGCCAAGTTACTAGACATTTAAAGTTGACTTGTTGCTTAAAAGGCATATAAAACCTATAATTCCATGCAAGTTATATAACTACTATAACATCAAACTAATTAGAACAAACTGGAGCTGAACTGTAAGTCTGATTATCTTAGGTGGAGTTGGCACAAGTTGAAATGAGCAGAACAAAGTTTTGCAAGCCATCTCTTCTCACTTTTAGACCTCAGCCCTTTGACTATTTATCTGGAGTCTCCCTAGAGTCCCTGCCATCTGACGTTTCAAGTACCACGTTGTCTCAGAAAATGACTGCATGAATGAGCAAATGTCCGCATCTGTCATAAATGCTATAATAAAGTGTTCCCATACCTCAAAAAATTTCCCCGTTTGTGCTTCTTTGTTATAAATCATTGCTATTTTATCCAGAACCATATGCTCCCTCACCGTCTGAATCACCATCTTCATTGACGGGGTTTTTGCCTTAAGCCATTCCTGAAGCAAACACCTCTTGGCTGCCATCAGAAATATATGTATGAGTTTATACCACTTTCTTGGTCTCCTCTCACCCATCCTCTCCGGAATATCATGAAACAGAAGTGCCCGAGGGGATATTGGGATATTCACAGATAGTTTATGTCGTAGCATCTGAACAAATGCAGACCAGAATCTTTGTGTGTCTGGACAAGACCAGATACCGTGTTTTAGCTCCATGAGAGGTTTTGCACATTTCGGGCACGCCACAATCCGGTCCGGAAAGGATGGATGAGGTAAAATATTAAACCCATATATGGCTCTATGTGCTAACCTAAAGTAGGTGTCCCTCCATGCCTCATTTACCAAGACCTTTCTTACCTGATTGAACCCCTCTAAAACCCTTTTGGCTATGTCAGTGTCTGGGAAATCTCGTTCCCATTTCTTAAATAGTATGCCTGATGTTGGATCCTCAAAAGGACAACGGAGTCCTACATGCAGCTGAGATAGGGTATGGGGTACTGCCGCAGATTTCGCCAGATTATCAACGAAAGTGGTTCTAGTCAGAGTAACCCACTCCCCAGCTTTTCCCTTCAGAAAACTTATGATTTGCCTGTATTCCAAGAACTTTGTTGGTCAATGCCGTATTTCCCTTGTACTTCCCTAAAAGAGAGAAACCTTCTTTTCTGTTAACTTATCTGTTTTAAGGCTCGCACAAGTGTGAATTTGGTATACTCTGCTGTCTTCAATGTTCATTGTTACTCATTGTTTGCATTTTTGAGTTCATATGTATCATTTTACTTGGAGATTCTTGATATCTACTTATTACATTCCTTCCTTTCTCATTCTGGTAAATCCTTTATATTTTAATTAAAAAAAATAGAATGAGAAACAACAGAATTTATCAGCATTCTTAATTTTCTTTTCACTTTGGCTCATAGTGGTATTATTAATATGATTGCTCATCCCACAAATATCTTGTGAACTTCAGGGACCAAGGGTAGTGGGTGTGTTCTGAAATTCCTAAACGGGGTCATTATGAGACAATAATTTTAATGTACTGATTGCTGGAGTTCAAAGTGTGTTTGAGTGAAGGTATTTGCTCAATAACCACATCACATGTGACGTACTCTTCTGAGTCTACTTATGAGGTCATATTGCTGCTCCTAGTTAAAGGGGTCGTCTCACTACACGGATTGCTTTTTAAGTTAAAGATCTTGCAAAAACAAGTCACTTTGAAATATATGTCCGGTAATAGTATCATACCGAGTCCTAGCTAGTCCCTCGTGGATGGGCTGCGTAAGCTCATCAGGTCACTATAGCTAAAGACCTGTTTGATCTATCCTGATAGGCTGCCAGAAATGGTTGCTATAGTTTACAGACCTGGCTTCTACTGCAGCCTAGTGGAAGCCAGGTAAACATGCCCCTGAATTCAAAGTGAAACCAAGAAAACAGGACTGAGGTAAGATGAATCAGTGTAGTGAGACAACCCCTTTAAATGAAGACTTTTTTAAATACATTGATCAATAGATTTTACTTTAATCATGAGATAAGAGCATTTTATGTGATCTGAGAGCACACAGGTTTCCATAGTTAAAGAACATATAGGGGGACATGCATGAATGGGGCTGCGCCAGAAGTATGGCGTATTTTCAGCCCGACATCAGGCGCAGCCCTATTCGCACTAATGAAATGCCTCCCATACGCCAGTATCAGGCACATTACAGAACGCAAGGGGCACTATGTAATGCGCCCGATTTCGGGGGGCGTGCTGGAGGCGGGGTGCACTAGAATCATACGAAGCTATAGATTTATAGCTTCGCTACAGCAATTCTAGGCGCATTGCTGCAGGAACAGGTAAACCACTTTCAAATAGTTCCAGAATTGTCACTATAGAGCGGATTCATAAATCAGGCGTATTCTAAGCTATTATTTTGCACATGAAATTTGGCGTTTAAATGCCAAATTTCATACATGTGGCCCCTAATATCCAGCACTTTGGATAGGTTAGGCGTATAGAAAGGAATATACAGCCTCTTCTCGTATAGTACAAGAAGGATAGCCCATAAGGAATGCATTGGCCAGGTACTAACGTGAAAGTACACAGTACCGCCAAATCAAATCATAAGTCATAACAATATATGGCTTTACCACTCAAAAATGCATGATACAAAAAAAAAAGAAAAGAAAAGAACAAAAAGAGAGGACTAAATACCATATTAAAAAATATTTTATTGAAAGTAAAAGTACAAACAATACTGAAAAAAACATAAAGCAAGAAGAAACAACATAAGAAACAGGTACAACCATATGAGGATCAAGCATATACAAAAAAATTGGGCTCCTTCCAATTCAAAAGGCATTGTAATTATATCAAGATAATATATATAAGTATACAAAAAGCCATTGGAGAAGAGAAGGGATAAGATTAAATTATCTTATAAAAAACACATGTTGTTATATTCTTACCCATAGTAAAAATGCTCCACAGAGGCGACACCAAACGCCCCGGCGTAGACACAGGACAACTCCCGAGTCAATTATATAACCAAAAAATTGGAAAAATACATCCTTAATAAAATACAAAAAATGTTATTGAAAGATATTTTTTTAAAAAGGACACAGGATGAACCAAAAGAAGCAACAGCATAGGCATTTCAGTCAATAAGAGTATTATAAATACAAGTAAATGTTATAAGGGAAAGGATAGGAGATGTCAAATGCATAAACACCCTCTTATCTAAATGAAGTCTCAATGGGCAGTGAGATACTTATATATGCATATATTATACACTTACCCAATAAGAAAATTCCTGGTGCACCCCAACATGTGTGTCCCAAAACTTTCTTTCTCAGGCGATATCTCACTTCCGTTGAGACTTCATTTAGATAAGAGGGTGCTAATGCTTTTGACATATCCTATCCTTTTCCTTATGACATTTACTTGTATTTTATAATACTCTTATTGATTGAAATGCTTGTGGTGTTGCTTCTTCTTGGTTCATCCTTTGTCCTTTTTAAAACATATCTTTCAATATAGTTTTTTGTATTTTAATAAGGTTTCTATGGTTACCTTCATACCAGACCATACTCTGTTATCTGATTAGCTGAAAGAGCAGAGAACATGGAGTGCTGTCGCTCATGCACAGACTCAAGGGACTGAGCTCTGGAAAAAAATATTTAACTGTAACAAGATTAGCATCTTGTTAAGCTAAAGACCTTGTATTCAGTCCTCACAACACAAGTACCTTGTGTTTATTTAAGATAACAATCTCCTGCACTGTCAGCATAACAGTTTAGCTAGAAGCTGAATGTGCTAATCACTGAAATAGAACCACCCACAGCCTGAGGAGACAGAGTGAGTGGAAAGCTGGCTGTGACTCAGTGAAACAGACTAGTGAGAAAACCCCTTTAAGATACAGAAAAAAAAACTCCAAAACTATTGATTGGTGAATTGTAGCTGATAAGGAATATTATAGCTTGTA
Organism: Phyllomedusa bahiana; assembly: GCA_025379985.1. NCBI lineage: Eukaryota > Metazoa > Chordata > Amphibia > Anura > Hylidae > Phyllomedusa > Phyllomedusa bahiana. The sequence continues at coordinate 18,975 of JAODAL010046175.1, read as the reverse complement.
ATTTTAAATTACAAAACATTATAGTACAAACTGCACCATCTAGACCAGTAACCTAGAGAGGATGAAGGCTTCTAGGCCCCAGCATGGCAGTGGGTCTTGCTAACCAAGTATACTTTTTTATTTTGGGGATATTAAAGTGGGATTCTGTGCAGTTACACTGGGGCCTCATGTTTGAAAACTTTCTAACAACCAATGAGAGCTACTCTTTCATTTCATATAGTGCTCTGGAAAAATAAAAGGGGAGCTCTGATTGGTTGCAATGGGCAACAAAGGCTCAGACCTAGGCAGGTTTCATACATGTCCCACCTGCAGTCCCCATTGATCTTTATTCAGCATACATTTGGGGCCTCTGGATAGGATCTACCATGGAAGTAGATTCAAATGAAATTGAAGGGGTTGTCTGGCAAATAAAAAGAATAAAAATCTCTTTACATGGTTTCCATGGTTTTCTTTTGTCTCCTTGTGAAATTTTTTCTGCTAATTTGTGCTTTTCCTGTCCAGAACACAGCCTCCCTTTTCTGCAGCTGAGCAGCAGCATTTCCTGTTTGAAAGCTGTTTCCCTTTGCCCTGTAAAGCCAAACGCCCCAGGAAGCAGCAGACTGAAGTCCCACTAGAAAAGATAAACATTCATATTCCTCCCCATTCAGATATACATTTATATATTTCTGTAGTAAAGTGTGCTTACATTATTCCACTAAAGCTAAAGGCTTATTTGTCCTGCAGTCCTTACAACTGACCACAGGATTAATGTGACACAGAAGCAGAACCACAATGACATTCAGTGACTGACAGGTGACATCCTCTGTTCTTTTCTACCAGTTTGTTGGTTATTGCCAATATTGTATCTGTTTTGGTCATTATTTGAGCCCCTTTGATTGTATAGTGCCTTAAAATTATTGGTGCTCTAAAATAAAGAATAATAACAATAATAAGATACTGAATTTCCAGAATTTCTTTAAAAACCCATTAATTTTACCCTTAAATCATTATTTTACAAAAGTGAAACAGAAAATAGTTAACCCACTGAAAACTCTTAATTTTACCACTGTACCCCCATACAATAATAATTTTCACTATATCCAAGAAATGAACTATATTACACCCTGTACCTTAGAAACTAATTTCATTACATGTTGCACCCCTGAAATAATTACACACTGTGCCCCTGAAATAAATTAACTTGCAGACTGTACTGAAATGAATTGTACTCCCTGAAATTATTTGTCATTTAAATAGAAGGTAAAAGAGGAAGTGGCGAATAGCTGGGCTTGGAGCTGAGGACTTTCCCCCACCAGTGTCTGACTATTCAGTTGTATGTATCTTCTAAGGACCCAGTTACAACAGAGGATTTGGGACAGTATTCTGCTTCACCCTAGTTTCTCTGTTATTTATTGTTATTTTAACATTCTGTTCTTGAGAGAACCCGGTTTCCTAACCCCCCCTTTTTTTAGTCTAGGGAAACTTTTGAGGTTAAACTAAAAGGGATCTTTTGTTGGTTTGACAGTATTTTAAAAAAAAAACCAAGGCAAGGCAGCAATCCAAAAAAGTGTGATTATTGACCCAACAACAGCAAAAGTTTCAGCCCGACCAAGGCTTTTTTCAAGAAAACACAGTGCTAAAACATGGTATTATATAGTAAAACAGTGATTTTATTCAATTAAAACAATTTTTTCACAAATATTCAAAATATCAAAAAATGTTAATCAAAAAAAAACACATAATGATTTAGTGTATACGGCCTATATGCAAAAATGGGGTTCATGATTAATTATTATGATTAGGAAAGCCATCATAAAATGGTTAATAATGATCCCCAAAACATGGAACCCCCAATTTTAAAAAAATAAGACAGTGTTTATTCTTTAACTAGGGAAAAAAAAAAAACACTTACCCCCATGACGGGGTCTCTATTGTGAAATGCGCACGCGCCAGATAATGATATCCAGCGCATGCTCATTAGAGTCTAAAAGACTCAACTATACCACGCATGCGGTAAAAGACAAAACCGGCGCATGCGCAAAGTGAAACAGCCCGCGCCCCTTTTTTAAGGCGGGGCTGAAAAAAAAAAGCACTTTAACATCGGATGCCCAAAAAAAAAGCAATAGGGTTTTTGTATAGGCTCAAAACCCAAATGAGAAAAAGCAGAAACATGGCCATACTCACTGCTAAAAAGTGATGAGACTGAACAAGAAAAAGAGGTGACCAGGCCCCCATGCAATAAAAAAAAATCCCCGGTGAGCTGTTTGGTGGTAACCCAAACATCCCCTCCACTAGGGGGAAACAGAAAGCGCACCTTAAAATTGAAAATCTATTCCATAGCAGGAAAAAAAAAGCAAAAACCACAGTCCCAAGGTTTGGGAGACATATGATCCCAAAAAAGCCATTAGACAGCCGCTCGCACACCTTCCACTGAAAGGGGGGGGGGGGGGGTTTTTTTTTCTTTTGTTAACCAATACCTCATTTTGATTTTTTCCGTATGTAAAATAGTTTTTTTTGCCCAATATACTGGGGATTGGATGCAAGTAGAATACCAGCAGCCGCTCCCCTCATGCATGAAAGGTGTGCGAGCGGCTGTCTTATGGGTATTTTTGCATCTGTATAGTCTCCCAACTTATGGTACAGTGGCTTTTTTGCTTTTTTGCATGCTATGTGAATAGATGTCAATTTAAGGTGCAGCTTTCTGTCCCCCTAGTGGAGAGATGTTTGGGGTTACCACCATCAGCTGCACCTGGGTATTTTTCTTTATTAGCAATGGGGGCCTGTGTCCCCTCTTTTGCTGTGTTCAGTCTCATCTTAACTTTTCTAGCAGTGAGTATGGCCATGTTTCTGTCTTTTTCTTTGAGTAATTTTTTTCCCTTTTTTTCTGTATGTTTTCTAAGCCAAAATGAGGTCAAATCATGGGAGATTAATGCATAACCATAAGACCACCAACGAACCACCATCCCACCGACGATGTCTCCCCGAGTATATTACCAGGGGGACACAGACAGCAGAATCTAGCCCCGCAACAACTACCCCAGATTATGAAGCAGTCAATGAGAGGCAAAAGGGACATTGTGGACAAAGATGGGCGCAAATTCAAAAAAAGACCATACCTGGTGGTCTCTACAGTGAAGGGGTTGATGCAAGGATCCCTAGTGGACTAAGGCAGTGAAGGAGTTAGAGCAAATATCACTCATGGTTAAGGACAATTAAGGGGTTAATGCAAGGAACCCTGGGGATGAAAATAGTGAAGGGGTTAATGAAAGGATCTCTGGTGGTTTCAAGCAGTAAAGACCTAAATGCAAGGATCATTGGTGGTCTTGAGCAGTAAAGGCCTTAATGCAAGGATCATTGGTGGTCCAGGGCAGTGAAGGGGTTTGAGCAAGTATCACTGGTGGTTTAGGGCAGTGAAGGGGTTAATGTATGGATCCCTGGTGATATTTTGAAGTGAGGGGGTTAAACCAAATATCCTTGTTGATCTAAGGCAGTGAAGGGATTAATGTAAACATCCCTGGTAGAGGGCAGTGGAAGGGTTAATGCCATATACCTGGTTTCCAGTTGTTTTTCCCCTCTCCATGCCCAGCCTTGCCCCAGCAGTTATTTTCTTATTCCTTCCAGCACCAGAGAGGGCTTTGCAGTTTTTACTGTATGGCTGCATGTTTCGATTTGAAATTGGGCAGATCATTAAAGATGCTGTCAGCCTGTGTTGATAGAGTATTCTGGTCTTAGGGTCTGGTTGCAAGTGTAACCCCTATAACTCTACCACCAGAGAGCAGCCAACATCATTGTTTGGTCCCAGGACCCAATAGGAGGATCCTAAAGTCCTCTGGTTGACCAGTTCAATGCTGGCCCCAAGATACTTTGCAGTGTTTTGATTATCTCCTTCCCTTCCAAATTCAGTCTCAGTGTATGTCCTGCTACATGCCACATGTTGTGCTTCAGTGGCTGCCCTGAATAAAGCCAGACCCCTTTGGTCATCTGATTTCTCAGGCTCGACACAAGAGTTTCCCATGTGTTCCAGTTTTTGTTAAACAGCTGATGTAAGACTGAAGGAAGCTTGGAGAAAATGCAAAGGAGTACAATACAAAAATTCCCACCTTTGGAAGAGATATTTATCTTTCACTGGAAAACTCCTTTGGATTCTTAAAGTTACACATTGCTGGGTAAGTGGTTTAAAGTGACATGTACTATGAATTATTCCATCAAGAAAATCATAAGGATCCAAAAGGATAACTCATGATTTAAAGGTGGTTTCCATTAAGCAGATCAACAAGAATAAGAAAGACTACATCAAATTTAAATTCTAAAATACAACTCAATTTATGTTGGAAACTTTGACTCCACGAAATATACAGTGCTCATAATTCTCACTACATGTAATTCAACAATGGGACTTCACAAAAAAAGTTCTGCTTTTTGTGTTTGTTTTTGTGATTATTTAAAATGTTACTGATTGTAAGCTCTTGTGAACAGGACCCTCACACATTGTGTCTGATTTGTTGTAGCTTTTTACTATGTCTGTACTTATACCCATCAAGTTGTAAAGTGCTGCGGAATATGTTGGTGCTGTATTAATAAAGATTACTATTATTAATGTTCGTGACGATCGCTGTGGTAAATGCACAGCCTGCACCGCATACACAAAGAGGTGCCCTGTAGAATACACAAGGACAGGGAGCTTTGTTAGTTATGTAGAACTTATTTTAATACCCGTGAAAGGATTGTAAACAAATGGTACAAAATAAATAAAGCGACAGAAAGTTAAACATAAACCAACAAAAGGGGTGTGATTGGTAAAGATGCATAGTCATACAAAGCATGACAATGGAAACTGCTGGGGAATAACCTTTGGTCAGATACCTAACACTGCAGACAGAACCTAACACATTTGCTTGTAAATTTCCAAACAATACATAGCTATACAATTCCATTCATGTATTGTTAGGCAATACAGAGAAACAATCATTCTGTTATCTAAATGTTGACTTACACAAAAAAAATCTTAAAATATGAGGAGAAATTGCCTAAAGATCAAGATGTTGTATGTTTCTAGGCTGTTATATGGAATCAGAAGCATGAATAGAGGAGAGAAAGCCACAGCCAAAAGTGAAATTGTGCTTTTGTTTGTTTTATGCTACCATTCTATGGACAGGGGCTCCCAGCTTCTATACCAAAGTGTTATACCAATTCAGAAGCAGGTCAAATAAACAACTGTCACCATAAATATACCAAATATAAACCAAAACAAAATGATGACTCAAAAATACTATGTAAAATTGTCAAAAATTCATAATAAACTTTATTGTAACAAATACGTTTCACAAAACTGACACGTTTTTAGTCACAGCTAAAAAACAGTTAAAAATCATACATAGTACAAAAAAGCAGGACAGTATGTCACTTAAAACACTGGGACAACAAACAAAATAAATAAACCACAAGAGGCCTCTTGAGAAAGCTAAGCGGCGAAACGTACGTCGAGGCAGTTTGTGGCAGGTCGCATGTCCCCTTTATCCTGGGTAATTATAACTTTAAAATTTGTAATTATATTTTTACGATTTGATATTAATTTTTTGCAGTGCATTGGTGTATATTTATGTCCCCTTGATATAATTACTATTTTAAATTATACTATGATGCATTGTGGTTTAAATTTTTTTGTTTTTGTCCAGTGTTTTAAGTGACATACTGTCCTGCTTTTTGTATTATGTATTTATTTTTAACTGTTTTTCTCCGTGATTAAAAACTATTTTATATAGTATTTTGAGTAATCAAATTTTTGTTTTGGTTTATAGCTGTTTAAGTGTTGACTGTTTCCTACAATTTCCTCACTTCATTGTTTACTAACGTTGTGATACAAGTGGAGGGGAGGATGACATTCATGTTCCATCCGCCTACATAAAATGGATTGTGCCAAGCACAACTGCCAATCATTTTCTTCAGGGCCCTGTAGCAATAGTATAGGCTACTTCTCTAGATCCTTGGTAGATAATAAATAGGTGAAGACTCATAGGTTAAAAGACATTGTTGTAAAGCGTGTATAGCGTACTGCACTACATTCCCCAGCATGCTCCACTCTCCTTCTCAGTCCCCCAGCATGCTCCACTCCCTTCCAAGCCCCCAGAGGGCTCCCTCTCCTTCTCCCCCGCAGCATGGCCTCCACTCCCTCCTCAGTCCCCACAGACTCCATCTCCCCCCTCATCCCCCACAGGGGCCCACCTCCCCTCAGTCCCGCACATGGCTCCACTCCCTCCTCGCCCCCACAGGGGCTCCACTCCCCTCCTCAGTCCCCCAGCATGGCTCCACTCCCCTCCTCAGTCCCCCAGCATGGCTCCACTCTCCTCCTCAGTCCCCCAGTATGGCTCCACTCCCCTCCTCAGTCCCCCACCATGACTCCACTCCCCTCCTCAGTCCCCCACCATGGCCCACCCCTCCCCTCATACCCCAGCAGGGGCCCACTCCCCCCCCTCAGCCCCCAGCTGGCTCCCCCCTCTCAGTCCCCCACCATGGCTCCACTCTCCTCCTCAGTCCCCCATCATGACTCCACTCTCCTCCTCAGTCCCCCAGCATGGCTCCACTCCCCTCCTCAGTCCCCCAGCATGGCTCCATTCCCCTCCTTTCCAGCCCCCCCAAGCATGGCCTCCATTCCCCTCCTCCAGCCCCCCAGCGGGGCCTCCTTTATTTTTCCCGCCCCCCAAAGAAATGGCCCCCACTCTCCCTTTGGGCCCCCGCAGCATGGCTCCAAACTTTCCTTCCCCAGTCCCGCCCCCATGGCCCACCCCTCCTCCCAGTTCCCCCAGCCATGGTTCCTTTCCCCCCTCCTCGTCCCCCACCAGGGCCCCCAAACTCTTTTTCCAGCCCCCCAGCGGGCCCCTTTTCCCCTCCCCCCAGTACCCCCAAACCATGGCCCCACTCCCCCTTTCCCCAGTCCCCAGCGGGGCTCCACTCCCTCCTCATCCCGCAGCTTGGTCCACTCCCTCCTCAGTCCCCCCAGAAAGGGCTCCACTCTCCTTCCCCAGTCCCGCGCTGACTCCCCCTCCCCCCTTTTTAAAGCCCCCGCGAAATGGCTCCACCCCTCCCCCAGTCCCCCCCACCAGGGACCCCAAACCTCTTCCTCAGTCCCCCCACCATGACTACACTCTCCTCCTCAGTCCCCCCAACCGGGACCCCAAAATTCCTCCTCAGGCCCCCCACCATGACTCCCCCTTCCTCCTCAGCCCCCCCAACCCAGGCTCCCCCTCCCCTTCTAAATTCCCCAGCATGGCCCCAATTCCCCCCCTTTCGTCCCCCAGAAATGGCTCCACTCCCCCTTCTAAGTCCCCCACATGGTTTCCAACTCCCCCCTTTTTCAGTCCCCCCAACCATGGCTCCACTTCCTTTTTCAGTCCCGCAGCATGGCTCCAATCTCCTCCTCAGTCCCCCCAACCTTTGGCCCCCACTTCCTACTTTAGCCCCCCGCCTTTGGCCCAACTCCCCAAACTCGGGTCCCCCCCCCCTTTTGGCCCCCCCACCCCCCCCCTACTCAGTCCCAACATGACTCCACTCTCCCCCTCAGTCCTCCACCATGGCTCCAATCTCCTCCTCGGTCCCCCACCATGACTCCACTCTCCTCCTCAGTCCCCCAGTAGGGATTTCCACTCCCCCCCTCCTCAGCCCCCCCAGTTTTTTAAACCCCCCCCTCCCCCTCCTCAGTCGCTCAGCATGGCTCCACTCCCCCTCCCCCGTCCCTAAAGCATGGTCCACTCCCCCCCCTTCAGCCCCAGCAGGGTCCACTTCCCCCTCACCCCCCAGTAGGCCCTCCATTTCCCTCCCCCAGTCCCCCGTAGGGCTCCACTCTCCTTCTCGGGTCCCCAGCAGGGTCCTTTCCCCCCCTACCCCCCCCAAGAAATGGCCCCCACTCTCCTCAGCCCCCAAAAGGGGCCCTCCTTTCCCCCTCCTCAGTCCCAGCAGGGCTCCATTCCCCCCCTCGGGGTTCCCCCGCAGAAATGGCAAAAATCCCCTTTCCTTCCAGTCCCCGCATGGGCTCCCTCCCCCCTCACCCTCCAATGGTTTCCCAACTCCCCTCCTCGTCCCCCAGCATGGCCTCCCTTTCTCCCCCCTCAGTCCCCCAGTTGGCCCCCACTTCCTCCCAGTCCCCCGTATGGTTTCCACTCTCCCCCCCCTTCAGCCCCCAGCATGGCTCCATTCCCCTCCTCATCCCCCAGCATGGCCCCAACTCTCCTCAGCCCCCAGAAAAGGGTTTTCCAAATTTCCCCCCTCCAAACGCCCTGCAGGGGCCCCACTCCCCTCCTCAGTCCCCCCACCCTGGCCCCAACCCCCTTTCCCTCATTCCCCGCACCCAGGGCCCAAATTCCCCTTTCCCTCAGCCCCCCCAGCATGGTCCCCTTCCCCTCATCCCGCGCATGGCTCCACTCTCCTCCTCAGTCCCCCCACCATAAACTCCAACTCCTCCCCTCAGTCCCCCCCACCCATAAACTCCACCTCCCCCCTCAATCCCCCCCATGACTCCACTCTCCCTCCCTCCATAAAAAAACCATGACTCCCTTCCCCCCTCAGCCCCGGAAAGCAGGGCCCTTCCACTCCCCTTTTCAGCCCCCATGGCCCCATTCCCCTCCCCCAGTCCCCCCACAGGGGCCCCACTCCCCCCTCAGTCCCGCACCCATGGCTCCACTCCCCCTTCTCAGTCCCCCAGAAAGGCCCCCACTCTCCTTCCCGGGTCCCGCAGCGGGGTCCACCCCCTTTTTCCCCCAGCCCCGCAGCATGGTTCCCCACTCCCCTTTCCAGTACCTCCAGGCCTTTTCTCCTTCCCCTCCCCCAAGCCCCCCAAATGGTTTCCATTTCTCCTCCTCATTTCCCCCACCAGGGCTCCCACCTCCTCCCATTTTCCCCCCCACCATGACCCCCATTCTCCTCCTAAGTCCCGCAGCATGGCTCCACTCCCCTCCTCAGTCCCCCCACCATGACTCCACTCTCCTCCTCAGTCCCCCAGTATGGCTCCACTCTCCTCCTCAGTCCCCCAGCATGGCTCCATTCCCCCCTCAGCCCCCCCAGAAAGGCCCCCTTTTCCCTCCTCACCCCCCAAAGCATGGCCCCACCCTCCCCCCCCTTTCGGCCCCCAGAAAGGGGCTCCATTTCCCCCCTCAGCCCCCAGCAGGGGCCCCCTTTCCCCTCCCAGTCCCCCAGCATGGTCTCCCTCACCTTTCCCTCAGCCCCCCAGAAATGGCTCCACATTTTCCTTCTCAGCCCCCCCCAGAAAGGCTCCAATCTCCTTCTCGGTCCTCCACCCATGGCCCCCATCTCCTCCCAAGCCCCGAAACCCCATGGCTCCACTCCCTCCCCATCCCGCGCAGGGTTTCCACTTCCCCCTTTCAGTCCCCCCCCCATGCCCTCCCCTCTCCTCCTCATCCCGCGGGCATGGCTCCACTCCCCTTTCCCGGGCCCCCCCCATAAACCCCAAAATCTCCCCCCCCAGCCCCCCCACCCATGGCACCATTTTTTCCCCCGGGCCCCCCAGCATCTCCTTTTCTCCTCCTCAGTCCCTTAGCATGGCTCCATTCCCCTCCTCAGTCCCCCCCCATGACTCCACTTCCCCCCTCAACCCCCCAGCATGGCCCCTTTCCCCCTCCTCAGCCCCCAGCTTGACTCCCATCCTTTCCAGTCCCCCCACCTTGACTCCCACTCTCCTCCTCAGTCCCTCCCAGGGCCCCTTTTTCTCCTCCTCAGTCCCCCAGCATGGCTCCACTCTCCTTCTCAGTCGTCCCCGGCAGAAATGGCTCCACTCCCCTTTTTAACCCCCCCAGAAGGGGCTCCACTCTCCTTCTCAGTCCCCCAGCATGGCTCCCCTCTCCTTTCCCTCACCCCCCAGCATGACCCCATCTCCAACTCGTCCCCAGCAGGGCCCCCACTCCCCCTTCTCAGTCCCCAGCATGGCTCCATTTCTCCTTCTCAGCCCCCAAGCATGGTTTCCACCCCCTCTTCTCAGTCCCCCAGCATGACTCCACTCTCCTCCTCAGTCCCCCTCCATGGCTCCACTCTCCTCCTCAGTCCCCCCGCAGGGCTCCACTCTCCTTCTCACCCCCGCAGAAGGCCCCCACTCACCTCCCAGTCCCCCAGCTGGCCCTCCACCTCCCCTCCTCAGTCCCCCCAAATGACTCCACTCTCCTCCTCAGTCCCGCCCTTGGCTCCCCCCTCTCCTCCTCATTTCCCCCACATGATTTCCACTCCCCTTCTCAGTCCCCCAGCATGACTCCACTCCCCTTTCCCTCCCCCCCAGCATGACCCCCCCTTTCCCCAAAATCGGGCCCCCCAGCAGGGCTCCATTTCCCCCCTTTGTCCTCCAGAAATGGGTTTCCCTCCCCTCCTCGGGTCCCGCAGCATGGCTCCATTTCTTTTTCCCCCCAATTTTCCCCCCAGCATGGCTCCACTCCCTCCTCAGTCCCCCCCACCATGACTCCACTCTCCTCCTCAGTCCCGCAGCATGGCTCCACTCTCCCCCCCCCCCCCCCTCAAGTCCCCCACCATGACTCCCCCTCCCCTTTTTTTCGGGTCCCCCAGCATGGCTCCACTCTCCTCCTCAGTCCCCCCCCACTTTGGTTTCCATTTTTCCCTCCTTTTCCCTTTAGATGGTCCATTCCCCTCCCTCAGTCCCCCCAGAATGGACTCCACTCCCCACCTCAGCCCCCCCAGCAGGGGCCCCAAATTCTCCTCCTCAGTCCCCCAGAAATGGCTTCCTTTCCCCCTCCTCAGCCCCCCACCCTTGGCTCCATTCTCCTCCTCAGTCCCGCAGCATGGCCCCCCTTTCCCCTTTTTCCTCAGTCCCCCCACATGGTTTCCCAAATTCCCCTCCTCACCCCCCAGCATGGACCCACTCCCCTCCCAGTCCCCCAGAAGGGCTCCACTCTCCCTCCTCAGCCTAAAAGCTTTTGGCCCCTCCCCCTCCCCCCCCTCAACCCCCACTTTGGCCCCTCCACTTCCTTTTTAAAGGTCCCGCAGCAAGATCCCCACTCTCCTTCCCCGCCCCCCCGCACCCATGGCTCCCCTCCCCCTTTTTCATTTCCCGCACCCATGGCCCACTCCCCTCCTCAGTCCCCCACCATGGCTCCACTCCCCTCCTCAGTCCCCCACCATGGCTCCACTCTCCTCCTCAGTCCTCCAAACCATACTCCCCCTCTCCTCTTCGCCCCTCACCATGCCCTACACCCCCCCTCCCATTTCCCCACCCCCTTGACTTCACTCCCCCCCTTTCATTCCCCCCCCACCTTTGGCTCCACCTTTTTTTTTCTCAGTCCCCCAGTGGTTTCCCATTCCCCTCCTCAGTCCCCCAGAAATGGCCCCTTTTTCCCCCCAGTCCCCAGAAATGGCTCCCATTCCCCCCCCCTCGCCCCCCAGCAGGGCTCCCCCCCCTTTCCCCCTTTCCCCCAGAAATGGCCCCCCTTTTCCCCTTCTCAGCCCCCCCAAGATGGTTTCCATCTCCTTCTCGTCCCCCCGCATGGCTAAAACTTTTCCTCATCCCCCGGAAATGGCCCCCCCACTTTTCCTCCTCAGTCCCCCCCAACCCTGACTCCCCCTCCCCTCCTCGGGTCCCGCAGCATGGCCCCCATTTTCCTTCTCGCCCCCCACCATGCCCTCCACCTCTTCCCAGCCCCCCAGCAGGCCCCCCCCAACTCTCCTTCCCCTCCCCCAGCATGTCTCCATTCCCCTCCTCAGTCCCCCACCATGGCCCCAATTTTCCCTCCCCCCGCCCCCAAAAATTCCCTCCCCCTTTCCCCCTCCTACCCCCAAAACCCATGGTCCTTTTCCCCCCCTCAGCCCCAAAAAGGCATGGTTTCCCTTTCTCCCCTCGGGCCCCCCAACAGGGGTCCCACTCCCCCTTTCCCCCCCGGGGGGGGGGGGGGGTCCCCCCAGCATGGCCCCACTCTCCTCCCTCAGCCCCCCAAAGCATGGCTCCCTCTCCCCTTTCGGGCCCCCCACCATGGCTCCACTCTCCTTCTCAGTCCCCCACCATGACTCCACTCCCCTCCTCAGTTCCTCCAGAAATGGCTCCACTCCCCCCCCCCCCTTCCCCCCAAGTCCCCCAGCAGGCCCCCACCCCTCCTCCCCCCGCCCCCCACATGGCTCCCCCCTTCCCCTCCCCATCCCCCAGCATGGCTCCACTCTCCTCCTCAGTCCCCCGAATGGCCCCAATTTTTCCTCCCCTCGGGTCCCCCAGTTTGGCTCCATTCCCCTCCTCAGTCCCCCCAGGGCTTTTTTCTCCTCCTCGTCCCCAGAAAGGCTCCTTTTTCCCCCCCCCCAAGGCCCCCACAGGTTTCCCAATTCTCCTCCTAAAGCCCCCCAGCATGGCCCCACCCCCCTCTAGCCCCCCAGCATGGTTTCCCCCTCTCCTTCCCCATCCCGCAGCATGACTCCACTCTCCTCCTCAGCCCCCAGCGGGACTTAAACTCTCCCCCCTCAGTCCCCCCCCCATGCCCCTCCACTTCCCCTCCTCAGTCCCCCACCATGGCTCCACCCTCCCCTCCTCAGCTCCCCCACATGGCCCCCTTTTCCCCTCCTCAGTCCCCAGCATGGTTTCCTTTTCCCCTCCTCAGTCCCCCAGAAACCCCCCCACCCCCCTTTCTCGGCCCCCCCAGCTGGCCCATTCCCCCCACACCCCCAGAAATGGCCCCAAATTTCCCCCTTTCAGTCCCCCAGCAGGGCTCCACCTCCTTCCGTCCCCCACATGGCCCCCCACCTCTCCCTTTTTCAGTCCCCCACATGGCCCCCATCTCCTTCTAGTCCCCCACGTGGCTCCACTCTCTTCTCAGTCCCCCAGCATGGCTCCATCTCCTTCTCAGTCCCCCAGCATGGCCCCCTTCTCCTTCTTCCTCCACCATGGCTCCACTCTCCTTCTCAGTCCCCCCCCCCCTTTGACCCCAAAATCTCCCCCCCTCAGTTCCCCCCGCTTTGGCCCCTTTCCCCCCTCGCCCCCACATGGCTCCCCCTTCCTTCTCATTTCCTGTACATGGTAAAAACCCTCTCCCTCAGTCCCGCAGCATGGCCCACCCCTCCCCCCATGGGCCCCCTAAAAAGGCCCCCAAAAACCCCTCCTTCTAAACCCCCGAAAGCATGGCTCCCTCTCCCTCCTCAGCCCCCCGGAACATGGCCCCCACTCTCCCCCCCCATTTCCCGCAGCATGGTTTCCACTTCCTCCCTCGTCCCCCCCCATGGCCCCCCACTCCCCCTTCTCATCCCCCCCCCATGGCCCCCAAACTCTCTACTAAACACCCCCCCCCCAGGGCCCACCCATTTCTCCAAAACCCAAGCCCCCAAACCATGACTCCACTCCCCTCCTCAGTCCCCCACCATTGCTCCAAATCTCCTCCCGGTCCCCCCCACCAGGGATTTCCACTCTCCTCCTAAACCCCCAGTAGGGACCCCACTCCCCTCCCTAAGTCCCCTCAGCATGGCTCCACTCCCCTCCTCAGTCCCTCAGCATGGCTCCACTCCCCTCCTCAGTCCCCCACCATGGCTCCATTCCCCTCCTCAGTCCCCCAGATTGGCCCCCAAACCCTTTCCCCTGTCCCCATATGGCTCCACTCTCCTCCTCAGTCCCCCCAGTATGGCCCCCATCCCCCCTTTCCCTCAGCCCCCAAAGCAGGGCCCCATTCCCCTCCTCGTCCCCCCGAAAGGCTCCCCCCTCTCCTCAGTCCCCAGCATGGCTCCATTCCCCTCCTCGTTCCCCCAAAGAAATGGCTCCCTCTCCTTCTGGGTCCTCCCAGCGGGGCCCTTACTCCCCCCTCAGTTGCCCCAACCCCTTTGCCCCCAATTCCCCCCCCCCTCGGGGCCCCCCAGCATGGTTTCCATTTTCCCCTTCTCAGCCCCCAAAAGGCCCCCCATTCCCCCCCTTCAGCCCCCGGAATGGCCCCCATCCCCCCTCAGCCCCCCCAGCATCCCCCACTCCCCCCTCCTCAGTCCCCAGCATGGCCCCCAATTCCCCCCCTAAAGTCCCCCACCCTTTGGTTTCCACTCCCCCCTCCCCCCAAGTCCCGCAGAATGGTTTCCAACTCTCCCCCCCTCCCAGCCCCCGCAGCAGGGCCCTCCACCTCCTCCCAGCCCCCCGGGGAAATGGCCCACTCCCCTTCCTCAGTCCCCCCCCCAAAGGCCCCCTTTTCCTCCTCCCTCCCCCCCCCAAAACCTTGATTTCCACTCTCCTCCTCAGTCCCCCACCATGGCCCACCTCCCCCTTCCCCTTCCCCAAAAATGGCTAAACCCCAAAACCCTCCCTAAAGCCCCCAAAACAGGGGCTCCATTCCCCCTCCAGTCCCCCAGCTTTTGGCCCCAAACTCTCCTCCCCCAGCCCCCCAGTATGGCCCATTTCCCCTTTTCCCCAAGTCCTAAAGCAGGGGCCTCCACACCTCCCTCCCAAAGTCCCTCCCCCCCCAGGGGTTTCCCATTCTCCTCCTCAGTCCCGCAGCATGGCTCCACTCTCCTACTCAGTCCCTGAAAGCGTGGCTCCAAAACCCCTTTTCCTTCCCTCAGCCCCCGCAGCAGGCTCCATCTCCCCCCTCGTCCCGACAATGGCTCGACTCCCCCTCCTCAGTCCCTCCCCCCCCCCCCGCTCCACTCTCCCCTCAGCCCCCAACATGGCTCCACCCCTTCCTCCCTCGTCCCCCCCCCCCAAGACCCCCAACTCTCCTCCTCAGTCCCCCACCATGACTCCACTCTCCTCCTCAGTCCCCCACCATGGCTCCACTCCCCTCCTCAGTCCCCCCCCAAAGGCCCCCCATTCCCCTCCCCCAGTCCCCCCAGAATGGCTCCACCTCTCCCCCTTCAGCCCCGCAGCTGGCTCCACTTCTTCCTTCCCCAGCCCCCCACAATGGCCCACCTCTCCTTTTTCTCAGCTCCCCCAGCAGGGCTCCACTCTCCTCCTCCCCCGCAGCAGGGTTTCCACTCTCCTTCCTCTTTCCCGCACTTTGGCCCCAAACTCTCCCCTAAACCCCCCAACAGGGCCCTCCTTTTCCCCCCCTCGTCCCCCCACCATGGCTCCACTCTCCTCCTCAGTCCCCCACCATGGCTCCACTCTCCTCCTCAGTCCCCCCACCATGACTCCACTCTCCTCCTCAGTCCCCCCACCATGACCCCAAACCCCCCTCCTCCCAGCCCCCCCACCTTTACTCCCCTCTCCCCCTCATTCCCCCCACCAGGGGACTACACCCCCTCCTCTTTTCCCCCAACGATACATTTCTCCCTCCTCAGCCCCCCCACCATAAACCCCATTTCCCCTTCAGTCCCCAAAAATTTCTCCATTCCCTCCTCTCCCCCACCTTGGTTTCCAAACTCCCCCTTCTCAGCCCCACCCAGGGCTCCTTTCCCCCCTCCTCAGTCCCCAGCATGGCCCCTTTTCCCCTCCTCACCCCCCAGCATGGCCCCCACTCCCCCTCCTCGGGTTCCCCAGAATGGCTCCCCTCTTCTTTCAGTCCCCCAGGATGGCTCCACTCTCCGTCCAGTCCCGAGAAATGGCTCCACTCTCCTACTCAGTCCCGCAGCATGGCTCCACTCCCCTCCTCAGTCCCCCAGTATGACTCCACTCCCCTCCTCAGTCCCCCCCCAAAGGTTCCTCTTCCCTCCTCAGCCCCCCCCACCCATGGCCCCACTCCCCCCCTCAGTCCCCCAAAAAAGCCCTCCACTTTTCCCCCCTCAGTCCCCCCCCATGTCCACCCCTCCACCCCCCAAGTCCCCCCACCATGACTCCCACTCTCCCTCCTCATCCCCCACCAGGGGCCCCAAACTCTCCCCCCCTCATCCCCCCCCCCTTTGGTAAAACCTCTCCTCCTCATTTCCCCCACCATGGCTCCATTTTCCCCTCAGCCCCCACAGAAAGGGGTTCACTCTCCCTTCTCAGCCCCCCAGCATTGCTTTTTACTCTCCTCCCTTTTTTTCCCCAGCAGGGATTTCCACTTTTCTCCTTAGCCCCTCCCAATGGCTCTCCCTCTCCTTTTTTCCAACCCCCAGGCAGGCTCCATTCCCCTTCTCAGACCCCCAGCATGCCTCCAGTCTCCTCCTCTGTCCCCCAGCCTTGCTCCACTCTCCTTTTCAGTCCCCAACATAGCTCCACACCGCTTCTCAGTCACCAGCATGTTTCCAGCTCTTTTTCAATGGCCAACAAGGCCTTGTTCTCCTTCTCAACTCCAAACATGTCTCTAATTCTCCTTCTCAGTTCCAAACATAGCACCACTTTACATTGTAGTCCTGTAGAATTGTGGTCAGTGAACAAGCAGAGTCTCTATCTTTAACTCTTCTTTACTGTAAATTTAGTACAAAAGAACAAAGTTATTTGGTTAACTCGTAAGTCAGTACAATAGTTCAGTCCTTATATGGTGTAATTGTCTCTCTTCGATGGCATGCCTGTGGGAGAATCCACATCTGTCCTGAGACCTCACAGGTAACTCTCCTTCTTGCTCTCTGTACAGGGGAACTAAATAATCTTCTTTTGCTTAACAGTTTAGGACACACAAGTTACCCTCACAAAATTTTGGGACACCACACCAACCCCCCTTCTGCTTCCTCTCTCTCCATGTCTGACTCAAACCCCCCTTTTTCGTCCTGTCCTCTAGCCCCCAAACTGCCCTTCCAACGGTTTCTCAACTGCCGTCTTTTGGGTAGATTCTTTGCCACCACAACCATCCCTTTCTGTGTTCTTTCCACTTTGGGAAAGAGAGAAAAAACAGCAGCCCCTTGTTACAGTCCCTAACATGGCCCCAGTCTTCTTCTTAGTCCCTACTCTCCTGATCAGTCCTAAACAGGATCGCTTCATTCAAGGCGCCAAAAGGCTTTTTTTTCCCCCTCATCTAAGCAAGCACTTTTCCTCCCTGCACCACCTTCAATCAAGGGATGAATCCATGCTGTGAAGGAAAAAGTAAGAGAAGGGATCCAAAGCCTGTCAGCCCCTTCTTCTCTAGCTCCTTTATATCCACTGCTTAGGTAAGCTGTTCTTTGTTACATTTTATAGGAGACAGCAACGCAGAGAAGGGTCAAGTAAGTGACATACACATGGACAAAATTGTGGTACCCTAAAGGGGTTGCCACTACAAGGTTGCATTTATGTAAAGATCTTAAAAAACAAGTCACTTTACAAAAGTGCCCTTAGCAATGCCCCTCACTTTCCTAGTATCCCTCTTGTATGAGCTGCATCGCCCCCAAGGCTTAAGCACAACCGTTCAATCCCTAAAAGGCTCCCAGCACGGCTAAACAGTTACAGACCTGGTGTCCTCAGCATATACTGCGGGCCATAGGAACCAAAACCATAAACACCCCCCAAATAAAAAATTAAAACGGGACTTAGGTAAGATAATCTGTATGAGACAACCCCTTAAAAAAAAAAAAATAAAAACAGGGTCACGAAAAAAATTGAAATGCCAAAAAAATAATAGATTTCAATTTACTAAAAACAACAAATAAAAATCAGCATTACTTTTAGAATTGGGGTTCAACTAAAAATTTTTAAAAAAAACAAATTAATGAAAGGTCCGGGGAAAAAAAATAAGTCCCCTAATTTAAATTTTTTGAAAAACCCTTTTGAGGCAATCGCTATAAACAAATGATTTACCGCTCAATGAGACTTCTGTCCCTGTCCACAGGTATTTTGGCCGACTCATCATGACTAATCTGCTTTAGCTGTCTCATGGGTGAAGGTGCCTTTTCAACGTTTTCAGCTCCCAATTTTAAAAAGGGGTTTTTTGCAGGACTCATACAGTAAAGCCATTAAAATTAGCCAATCTTTGCCTTAGCCATTCTTGGATTTTTTAGTGTGTTTTTTTGGGTCATTTCTTGTTGGAGGAGCCTGATTTTAACTGAGCCCAAGTTTCTGACACGGGGACAGCAGTTTCTCTCCAGAACCCTTGAACCCTTTGAGATATCATTGTACCGATTAAAGACACCATGTGGAGATACAGCAAACACCCCAAAAATAAAAGCCTACTCCATGTCCTCTGGGTCAGTTTTTTTTTCTTTATATCTTTATTTTTTTTTTGTGAACATATAAGTGGAAAACCCAAAAAACCCCCTTTTTTGTCTTTCTGTCCAAAGGACTCTCCAAAGCTTGTGGCTTGGAAATATAAAATTTTTGGGAAATTCCATCTTCCCTTTTTTGATTTGCTTTCAACAGTGGGTTTTTTTCCCCAGTCGTCTTCCATTAAGCCACTTTGGGAAGACAGTGAAAAAATAATGCAAAACCCCAAATAGTACCTTGACCTTGGGTTCACTTGTATCCACGGAAGTTTTTTTGGGTATTTTTATTAGTACCTCTTTAATTTGTCATCAAATTTTTAATTAATAGACCTAAAAATCTAAATAATATGTGCAAATCATAATTTTTACACATCAAACAGTTGGAATTCCCTTTTCAGCCTTTACCTTTAAAATTTATTTTGATTTTTTTCTATAATTTTCTTTCTAAGCCCCTGGGACAACTTTCTCCTTAGCTTCTTTTGGTCTATGTTCAGTGTGGTACATATCATTATACCAAACAGCACAGTGAGTATTTTTCTCGCTTTAAATAGGCAGACTGACTAAAAGTTTGAAACACCCGTATTAATTTACAACACACCTTAGTGTAACATGTCCCCCTATTGGCAAATTATTTCAAAACTTTTCTAGGAGTGCCACATTTTTGACCAGGGCCCGCTTCTTTTTTTTAAATTTACGGTAGGGGTGAGCGATATTATCGACAAAATTTAAATTGGACGTTTTTTTGGGCTCTCGGAAATTGACATCACCTTTTTTTAGTAGAATCTGACAGATAACTATTACATCGGCCATTTTTAGCGTTTTTCCGCATTTTGGCGGGCCCCCAACGCTCCGAGGATAGGGGGGGTGAGGAGGATTACAACGTCACCACTTTTTCAGTGTATGGATCTCATTGGCGCAAAAATTTACGTGGGCTTAGTTTTATTCCAAAGCGGCAATTTTTTGTTTGAAGCCATACTCTGTCTATCAAATTCACACAGGGGGCCCCCTTTT